>CAUYRH010162252.1:0-40434 GCA_963574655.1 Perodicticus potto | reverse complement strand
TCCATAGTGTACATATATCATAGCTTGTTAATCCATTCCTGGGTTGGTGGGCATTTAGGTTGTTTCCACATTTTGGCGATTGTAAATTGAGCTGCAATAAACAGTCTAGTGCAAGTGTCCTTATGGTAAAAGGATTTTTTTCCTTCTGGGTAGATGCCCAGTAATGGGATTGCAGGATCAAACGGGAGGTCTAGCTTGAGTTCTTTGAGAGTTCTCCATACTTCCTTCCAAAAAGGTTGTTTATCAGTTTGCAATCCCACCAGCAGTGAAAAAGTGTTCCCTTCTCTCCACATCCATGCCAGCATGATATTTTCTATTTTAAATGGAAAGAAGGAATGTTGAATCAGAAGGATGGTGCCACATGGGCAGAAAGAGGGTTTGAGGGCAGAGGAAACCACTTTACAGTTTTGCCCTGTGGGCCACACTTCTTTGCAACTGTTTGTTCCTGGAGTCCCAGAGAGAAGCCTGGGGCAGAGGTTCTCCACACCCACAACAGCAAATCCTACAGGGCAGAGGGGCTGGGTGCAGAGACTGAAAATCACAGCATTCAGACCAGGTAAAGGGAGACAGTCCAGCCTTCCCTCCCGTGCAGAGCTTTGAGCGATCCAGCCCACTCAGTGGAGGGGAGGGCCAGTGGGGCAGGAACACAGAATCGAGAGAAAGGACATTTTACTGGGTGACCAGAGGGGAGCAGGATAAGGTAGGAATGAAGGTGTGTGATGTTTCCAGAATAGCACAGGTTTCCTGCTGGTGATGATCCCAACAGTAATGGTGCTGGTTTAACAGGGAGGAGGAAGAAGAGAAACTGAGTTTAAAATAATCACAATAAAAACAAGAAGTGGTGGATAAAGCACAATTAGCAGAGTCAAAAATGGAAAACCTGTGGCCCGTGGAACATGTGTGTTTGGTAAACATGTTCTCCTGACGCTCGCTTTTCTTTTTCTAAATTGTGCTCCCGTGCAGAGACTTCCTCATGGAGGCTTCAGGAAGCTGGGTCACGAGAGGACACAGGGCTCAGAGCGTTTCTGAGGGGCGGCACCTCACTGCTCCGGGCAGAGGCCAGGCCTGTGGACTGTGTCTCTACTCCCGCGGACTTTTCTAGCTAACTCAAGTTAGGGTCAAGATTGTCATCAAGGGCTGGCCCCAGGAATCTGATCCGGGCAGAGGTGAAGACCGTCAAGCCTGGAGGCACAGGTGCCTCGGAGGCCCCAGCGAGAGGCCAGCCTGTCTCAGCCACCGGGCAGCCACTCTGGGGTCTCAGCAGAAGGGGAAAAAGTAGTGGGAAAGAGACAAAACGGGATTGGTGCCAGTGGAGGGAGAAGGCGAGGAACACTGATTCTTTGCAGGGTGGAAGGTGCCACTATCCCTTGCCTTCAGCCAGCCTGGGAAAGGACCCGGCCTCTGGGAGTCAAAGCCTCTGCCTTGTAACCCATCCACCTGCTGTCTTCCCAGAGGCTGACCTGACCACGCTGCAGCGGAGCCCAGACGGCTTCCTCCTTTGTCTCGCTCAGCCAAGGAAACGCAGTGGCCTTTCCTCACTTTAAGATAGTTAATTAGTTAATTAACTTTCCTATACTTTAATAGGTAAGTTTATTGTCCTTTAAGGGCTACTGAAAGTTGGGGCTATGAAATATACAAGATTATATGTTAATATATAAGATATATTTTAAAATATCAAAACTCAGTGAAAAAGAGCTAAGTATCTTTTATAGAAATGTTTTAGTATTTTGTATAATTTACTTAAATTAGAAGTCCAATGTACTATCCATAATTTCCATAAATCATGAGTGATTTTTAAACCCATATAGAAGTTAAGTATTTTAACATACACGTTTGTAAGGTAGGATTATGCTGACCCTGCTCCTTGGTTTGGCCATATGAATACAATGTTAAAGAGAGATAACACAGACTCTCAACTAGACTGCATGAAGAGTCCACATTTTAAAAGATCTTCTTACCTCCTTGAGAGGAACAAAGCTGCGAGATATCTACTTGTATACAGTATTAAAATAAAAATTCAAGTTTGTCATAACAACGTCTTAATGTGATATGGTGGTAAAAGAAAAATCAGATTAAAAAACTTAATGATTAACATTTTAAAAATTATGTTGGAAGTCATTACAAAGTAGACAGATTAAAAAATAACTACCATAATGTTACCTAAAACTTAGACGGATTTTTCATGAAATCCAGTGCATCAACATTCTTTCTCTCTCCTGAATGGTGACAAAAGTACACACAATGACAAGTGTTTGCTGAGTGCCCTTCCCGACCCCACACACAAGGCCACACATTGCCTGGTCATCTGCTTTTCCTGGTAGTAAATTGCAGAGATTCAAACCCTTAGATGCTGACTGAGCTGAGCTGTAAACCTCTAACCTTCAGAGCTGCATTAACTCCCTTCTGAATCAAGTCAAGCAAAAATAAATAAACAAAATAAAAGAAAAAGGACAAAAAAAAAAAACAAGTATTAGAACACAGGAAGTTGAACAAGCCCAACTGGTCTGTCCCTTTCTGTCTGCTAAGTCCTGGGAGGTCTTTGCTAGGTTATCCATAGGTCAAGTTTATTGAGTATTGTTTTTTTAAACAACTTAAGTATATTTATTTTAGAATTGAATCAGTCACCAATGAATTCAGATTTATAAACTTCACAACCCTTTTTACAAAAAGTATCCCCAATATTTTGTTGTTTGAAAGCTAAAGTCTAATTCTTGATGGGTTCCAATTTGAAAAATAGCAGATTTATGACTTTGTAGGGAAATTTAATTTGTAAATTATTTCCTTCACATAGTCAACCTTTTACTGTCATATATTTTTATAAGATTTTATAGGCTGAATTTTATCTGTATAACATTGGATTCAAAAAAGATAACAGAAGTTGAAAGTTCAAATCTATTTTGGGGGGATATCTACTCATTTTATTCTTTCATCTGGATTTTGGAATGTTTAAATTTTCTCTTCTAAAAGTCACTGAAGAGTTTTAAGCAGAAGCTTTAGATCGTGGGTGAAGCGGGCTCAGTGAGACGCTCCCCTCACCAGGCCTGCTCCCCGGGAAGCAGGTGCAGGGAGTCCCCGCAGAGGCCACCAGCTTTGTGTCGCCTTCACCCAGCCGACAGGTGAAGCGCGGGCGAGCGTTCTGTGATGCAGTTGCAAGGTGGCTAGAAAGAAGGCTCATCTGAACACGCTATTTGAGAGAAAGAACAATGGGTGAAGAAGGAATCTTTTAAGGAGAAGGAGCCAGTTCCAGCGCACACACCACCCTCCTGGGAGTTTTCTGCCAAGTTGAGTGTGGACAGAAGCCTCCCCTGCTTTATAGGGAAACGTTCCGTGGAGAATGCCTCCCTGCCTGCCCACCTGCGAGCTTAGTGTGCACTCCCTTATTTGGGAACAGAAGGGTGCCCAGCACCACAGGGGAACCTGGAAAGGAGGCTTGGTGAGATCTCCCCGCAGACGGCCAAGGAGGGAGGCTGGCGGCCCCGTGTCACTGCAGAGCTGCGGGATGGCCTCGCACTGCCCTTCCTGATGCGCACGTCTGCAGGGGAGGCGGAGGGAGCTGGGGTGGGCGCCGCCTCATCCCACCCCACGCCGTGTCTATTTTTTTCCATTAGGAAAATAAGTGTTTCAAATCCCGGAGAAAGGTCTTGGACCTGGGCCAGCCTCGCGCAGCCCGGTTTCCAGTTCTGTCCTGGTCTTGGGATCTCTTACAGGCCTGAACAAGAGGGCTTGCATTTCACTTTCCGCAGGTCCCACGCATTGTGAGGCTGGCCCTGCCTCACACGTCCTCTTCAGAGATGACACCAGTTTCGAACTGTTTCAAGACTGTTTCTCGGTCTCCTCGCCTCGCCCCTTTCCCGTTCTGGCTCCCAAGGCGGCCGCCCCTGTGCATAGGGCTCTCCGCGCAGCATCCCCCCCAGCTGGAGAGGGGCGTGTCCCCCTCTTGCCTCCCATCCTGTGGAGTCAGGGTGGGGCTGGGCTGGTCACCTCCACCTTTGGGGAGCTTCAGGGCATCCCGCTCTCCGAGCCATCTCTGTCTCTCTCGGACCCCCCCGGAAGCCCCTCTCCAGGACCGGCCGTTTCTGGTCAGCCTTAGTCCGAGGACTTTGCGCAGCGCCCCTGTTTATTTTCCAGGTATTGGAAAAGCCCTCACCGCTGGGCGCCGGGTCCCGCGGGCAGCTCTCCAGGCCTCTCGGCCGCGCCCCAGGGCCCCGGGCCTGTTGGTGCCACTGAGGTCCCGGGCCAGTGTGTGTTCACCAGGCAAGCACATTAAAAAGAAGAAAACAATATTGTGGGGAAGCTGTAGATGAACAAGTTCCCACAGCAGCCACCTGCGGAGGACCCGAGCACCGGACAGTGACATGGGGTTGCCCTGCGCCCACTCTGCGGCACCTTAGGATGCCCCGGGAGGGCCGGGGGTGGGGAGCAGCGCAGGTGCGGGCAGCGGGCGGCGGGTCACCAGGAGGCCAGGGCCCGTGGGCTCGCAGCAGGATTGCTCCTGGCCTGCTGGAGTCTGTTCTTCCCCAGTACTGCGTTCAAGGCCAATACCCAGAGGCTGCCACGCGGTAAGGGCCCCAGAACTCACTGTTCAGCCTGCATTTCCCTCAAGACCCTTAGTGAAAATTATGAGCAATATTTGCACAGCTGGGTCAGCATGTGTGTTTGCTGCACTTGTGAAAATCAGGAATATCCAGGGGCCTTTTAAACATCCTATTTCCCAGTATAACATAAATAATGAGGATTAAAATATATTCATTAAATAATAAAACATATACAATGTCTATGAATGAAATAGAGCTATCTACCACAGTTTGCCCACCTACAGTGTGAGGGTTTAGGGTTTGAGAACATCTGGAGCTGCGCCTGCCTCCAGTTCCTTGGCGCAGCTTTCTTGTCCCCCAGGACTTGTGCCCAGCCCCACTGAGCCCTGACCTCCTGTGTGCTTCCCCATCCCAGCCCTGGACTGTGGAGAGCTGCAGGGCTCAGGCCTCTGATCATGTCTCCTCTGTCTCTGCACATTTTTTTCTGATCTGGCATCGAATACCATCTCTACACCAAGGACTCCCAAAAGCATATTTCTAAGCTGAAACTCACCTCTGAACTTCAGACTCAGAGGTCATCCCACTGACACGGGGCTTCTCAGCTGAAGCATCTAGCTGTCGCCTTGAACTGCACAACCCCACAGTGGGACTCTGTGTTTCCTGTACACTCACAGCCCTGGAATGTCTGTTGAACCACGGTGAGGGACGGTGACCAGGCTGCAAGGAGACTGCACAGAGGCCCAGGGAGAGACTCAGAGGGAGCCTGTGCCTCATGCCTGCAGCCCCACCCAGGGCCCAGACTCGGGGAGCTGAGCAGTGACCTCTGCTAAGAAGCACCTGCCCTTATCCTGGTGGTGTCAGCCAGGAAAAAAGACTCATTGTAGGAAGAGTATTTCAGATACATACCATTATTTTAAAATTAGTTGAAGTTGAAACGTATGCATCTTGTACTTTATAAAAAGGCCTTTCCCACCAAATTATCAAAGGTAACTTTAGTTTAACTCAGATTTTGTTCTGATTTATATAATTCTGAAAAATATTGGAAAGGGAATTAACGATACCTCCTAGCATTTTTCAGACTCATGGTTTATGTGTCAGGTCATTTAATCCTTCAGATATCCTAACCCTAACCCTAACATATATTATTTCACTAACACCACCTTGTAGCTGGGAAAATGGACACGCAGAAACGTTAATGAGATGGCCTGGTAAGGCTCATAGTGTCTAGTGAATGTGCAGGCTGAGTATGCGTCTGTTGACTACACGAGGTGTATCCCTATGAAGGACTAAAGACTATAATCATCATTTCATCAGCATAATTATTGCCCTATGTCAAAGACAGAGTGAAGTAGTAGCTCTGTAGCATAAATTCCATATAGAGTTTGGATATCTGACTGAGTAGTTCAGCCTTATAATTACCTTAAGAGTACAATGATGCAAAAGTACATAACAAGACCTTCCAATTGGCAAAAGTGGCATATTAAAAATTAGTGCAAAGGGCTTATAATAATGATTTAACTGGCAACACAGTTATTTACCACTGAGTTACAATATAAACACTGTCAAATAGTAAAAGAAACTTTATGTCACCCAATGAATGGGTGTCTTATCTACAAAGTAGCAAACATTTCCAGATACTGTTACCTAATTATGTAAGATTTTTTGCTGAAATCATAAATATATAGAACTTTAGAAGTGAGAATTTAGAAATTTTTTGGCCACATAGTCTTATTTTGCAGATTAAACATTTATATAAATGTTTCTTGAGTTTAAAAAAAGTAAAAAAAAAAATAAGCTAACTATAAAATTCAGTTTAGAAACACAATTTCTCAATAAAACATTTAAATAGCCCTCATTTATATAATTTTCTTAGCAAGTATAAGCCAACTTGTGCTGGATCTTAAAGCATATTGGCTATGTATTTTATAGAAAGATAGGAGAAGTGAAGCTAATAACAGGGACATAAGCTGTAGAGAAGGGATGGAGGAAGATGTCAAAGTTCCTGTACCTGCAGGCAGACCCTCACGCCCACCACTGTGCAGCCAGCAATCTCTTAAGAACATAAGCAGCTATTTCCTGTGCCACCAACATTTGCGTATGTCCGTAAAAATACATAAATGTACATAGCTTTGTCTATATTTATATCAGGCATGTCATATGTCTAAGTATACATATTTAACAAGCCTGTCTTTTTACACAAATACATTTGTATTATTCATTATGTTTGAAGTGAGTTCTTCATATATAAATGTAGAATCTCTTTATTAGCTTTTCCAGATATGCCTCATTCTTTTTAAAAAATGCATAGATCCAGTTATATATAAATATGTATTTGTCCTTTTCCTTGTATTTGAAATTTTAAGCTTCCATGGTTTAATTACTTCAAATATAACACAATGAATATCCGTACCTGCATCAAAGCACACTTACCAAGGAGCATCTCAAAGCATGAGCTTCTGTGAGTGGAAGTGCTTGGTCACAGGGTATTCACATTAACATGTACAAGACCTTGTCAGATTTATGCTAAAAGGCTGCACCATATAAACTCCCACAAACATAAACTGGCTTGTTTATACCTAAATCTTCTGTGATCTATAAATAATAAATAACAATATAAGGTGCACCTACTTAACGTACACTCACTGTGAACATGGCATTATATTAGGAATTTGTGTATATATATATATATGCGTGCGCATATATTATTTCCTTATACTGACATGAGAGCAGGAACTTAGAACTTTACATTGTCCTGTAAAGTACTAAATTGCACAGCTAGTAAGCAGTAGAATCAGAATTTGAACGTGGGTACCTGCCTCCAATGATTTCGTCCTCTTAAAAACAATGTGGTACTTTATCTAAGTTAAAACAGGAAACCACAGATACAAGTTTATAATTTATAAATTTCTCTGGAGCAAAACAATGTGTTTTAAAGTCCTTGTCATTATTAAGCAGGGAATTATACCTGACATCTTCTTTATTTTTATTTTTAATTGTTTACTCGCCTAGCATAGCTTTGACTTCAAAACAATTCTTCTTTCTCTTTATTTAAATTATAACTCCAATTCTTCAGAGGCTTGTCAGTAGATGGAGCCTTTTGATTCATTTGACAGCCCTTTTTTATATGGCGAATGGTGATATCTCAACATGAAAAGCCAGCCGGTCGACTTCGTTTTATAATTGAACAACATATTTATAGGAACGATAAGGAAGAACTGGGCAGCTGATGCGTTAAGCCCGTGACTCAGGAAAAGCAGCGTGTAGGGCGCTCAGCAGCCCGGTCCTCAGCAGTGGCCTCTCCTCCCTCAGTGCTTTCGGGACACGGTTTTATTTTGTCTGGAAGAGACTGAGCTTCAAGCTCTGAGTTCTGAGCGTAATGTATTAGGATGTGTGCTGAATAACACGTGCCACGCTTTCCTCGGGGCTTCACCGGCAAGCTGAAATCAGAATGCTGATGTGCCACAAAGGGGAATCCAGAGTTCTTGACACAGAATTCTCCTCAGGTGACTATTTATGGGTCTTGTTGACTGAGCTGTGATGGTAACACTGGAAATTCCCTGTGCTCTGCCCATGGCCACTGGCAAGCCGTGTATCTGGGAGGGGACACGTGACAGAGGCCACCAGCTCCCCACCCAGATACCAGGCTGTGGAAAACTAGTCTCCTGGGCAGCACCTGGGCCTTGCGGGCTCCACAGGCCCCATGGCCCTGATGTCGCCACTGGCTGTCATGGATTTGCCGCGCTGTGCTGAAGGATTGCACTCAAAGCCACTGTCCCCTGACTCACCTTTGGTCCTCAGCTACCTGCACTTTGCTGTGAGCTCAAGGAGAGAAAAGGGGCACCCTTGTAAATGCCTCTGCAGGCTCTGTCTGTTCTTGTGGAGGAAAGTTAGACATGCTCAGGTTTCATGGGATGGTGTGATGAACCTCCAGACCACAGTCCCATGGTCACGCCGTGTACATGGCTGTCAGCAAAATCACACTGGTGTCACTAGACTCACAGATGTGTCTCAAATACATGAAAAGTAGGAAGGGTGGTTACCCCAGTTCATTGGAAGCACAGCTTTCATTCCCCACTTCCCATCTCAGCGGCTCCTGGACCAGTGAGCTGGACTGGGAAAAATATTGACAACTAAATGTTCAAGTGTGAGAGGAACACGCCAAGCTGTGGGGTAGTGGGAAGGAGGTGCTTTTTCCCTTACACTTTCCCATCCTGGTTCTGTCTGTCTGTCTGTCTACCTCTCACTGACTCAAAACCGTGCAGGGTGGCTTAGTCACCACCTGAGATATTCAAGGCTTGTTGAAGAAAAACAGCAATAACAAAGAGTCAATGACTCCTGACTTAGGAGCCCAAGCCACTGGTCTGCATTCACCTGCCCAGCGGCCCTCTAGGCTTATAGTTAGTTGTGTTTGTTTTGTTCTGTTCTTTGGATTTTGTTTTGATTTTAAAAGTAATCAGAACAAACAACCGGTTATGGTGGTTCATTTCAGAGCTATGCACAAGTTCTGTTGAACCGGAAAGCCCTGAAAACTGATATTGCAAATCCGCTCAACAATGGGGGGAACTTTAAGTTTGCAAACATGCAAAGGCTTATTTAGTGCACATTCTAGGGAGAGAGAACACAGCAGCAAATACACAATAAGATGTACACTGCAGATTATTCGATGCCATCCTGGAAGGGCAAATAAAGAATGTGTGCTGTTGCGAAGGCTGCTCATATGGAAATGTTGGGTCTGGTGGGAAGGGGACAGGTGTTGCCCAGGAAGGAAAAGGACAGGAGAGGCAGGTGACTGTGAAGCAGCCCCACCCTCCATCCAGGGAAGCTGCTCCACAGAGCTGTGGCGGCGCCCACGAAAAGCACTGAGGTGTGCTGGCCCTGCACTCGCACCCCTCAGGGCTGCCTGCAGCCGTGGGCTTTACTCTGTAGGTCAGCATTCCACAGAGAAGGGTTGGGCTTAGGGCGGCACTTCCTTCCACTTCATCAGGCTCTCTTGGCCCGAGTAGGTACATCTGCGAAATGGGAATGTCAGGTAGGTACATCTGCAAAATGGGAATGTCAGGTTCTTCTGCAAACTATCACCAGCAGAATCTGAGTGTAAGATGCTGCCACAGTGTCCAGAGTGGCAGCCCAGCCCTGGTCTTCTAGGGGGAAATCACTCAATTCTTCAAGTGACCCACTGGCTGATGACTTCCTGGGAGTTAAGACAGGCTCTAGGGACTGTGCAGTTTTTTTCTTCAAGTTTATGGATAGCAATGTGTATTTCAGCAGGGAAGCCCTCCAGGGCAGTGTGGAGGTGTCCTCAGTGGGGCAGGCAGGAGGCCTGGACTCAGTTCCACTGCTGCTAACTGTCCTGCCCTGGGTCCTGGGGCCTGTCACTGCTGGGTCTCTGGATCAGCTTTGCTACTTAAGGAGTACTTCTTATCACTGTGCCCCTTGGGTGACCCTGAGGAATGGGGGCTCACAGTAGAATTCAGCAGAAGAGTCCCCAGACTGGCTGGGTGCAGCATCTGACATGCCCAGCGCCCACCAAGTACCCTGATGCCACATGGTCAGCTAGGGGCAGCTCAAGAAGGGGTCCAAAGAAGTGAAGCAGAACACGGGGCAGTGAGGACAGGAGGCAGGATGGTCCGACAGGTCCGTCTCAGTCTTGGAGATGGAAGACCTCAGGCTGGAGGGACCCTCAATGCTCTGGGTGCTGCCATAAGGACTTTTCCTGCATCTCTGAGGCTCTCTCTGACACCTCACGGACCCTGGGCCTGGCTGGAGTGGCCTCTGCTGTCTAAGACCACAGTGTGCCCACAGCATGCCAGAAGAGAAAACTGGGGGTGGCTCCCATGCACAGCACTCAGGCCAAGCCAAGCAGCACAGATGCCCCCGCCAATGTGCCTCTGAGAGCAGTTCTGATGGGAGAGCAGGCCCACCTGTGTCAGCTTTTCTTGGACAGAAAAGAAGCCCAGGACGTGGCAGCTGTTTGGAGAGTTAGGAGTCAGCTCATGCCGCTCTGGAGCTGGACGGAAGGCATCCACGGTGGACACCGAGAGGGGTCTGGGTCCCCCACTATGTTGGCTGATGTGGTGGCACTTTGCTGTGTCCCATAACAGCCCCCACGTATGAATAATGCTCCCTTCTCAGAAGCATGTTTGGTTACAGGGCTTTTGTTTGGTTTGGTTTTGCTTTGCATGACCCATGGCAGGACAGCAGGCACATGGCACCAATCTTATGACCAGGCTTATAGCTCTTAGGCAAGTCCATGCTTGTTTATGTACTAAAATATGCAATCAATCTGATATGAAAGACTGTCTGCACGTTCTAGATGGCAACTCGCTCAGGCCGATCAGATCCAGCAGCGACGTTTGTGAACCATGAGGGCACATTTGTCTGTCTACTGTATGCTCATTACTCTGCTCCTTACAAATCAGAATTAAGCAGACAGTGAGGAACCGGAATATAACTCATACTTATGCTCTCTTCTACATCATCTTGATTAAAAATAATAGTGTTGGATGAGCTTTTAACCTCATACTTGTTTTGGCTATCCTACTCTGAAGGTCAGGTAAGAAGAAAGGGGGACCTGTCTGCGGACCAGACAGGGAAGACGCAGCTGTGTATGTGCTCCTGAATTCACAGGTCCCAGGTATTCCCCGGGGGCTTCACGTAATGCATTGACAATGCGGGTGTATCTCAAGTATTATTTTGGGTACTTATTACATGAATTTGCTGTGTATTGATGCTCGAGTTGCAGACTTTACAGATAAGGAGAAATTAGTGAGATGCAGAATTTTATTCCTCATGTGGCAAGGTCAGCAGCTCTGCAGTCCTCAGTGGCCCACCCTGACAATCTCTAGTCCTTCTGCACTGGTGTGTTTCAGGAAGCAGTGCACGCAGAAGCTTATGGAATGTCCTTACTCAAACTGTGGAGTTCCTTCTCCAGTTCCAATCTCAGGCAGAGAACCTGTGTTTGCACCCATCTACCTAGATGAGCTGTGTGCAGTGCTCCTTCAGGCAGCCCTTGTTTGGTTTCTGTGCATATATTGAAATAAAAGGGACGTTCAGGCTTCATTGCCTTTCCCTTGAGGACCTCGGCCCAGACCCAGCTCCTGAGCCCCAGGCCTTGACCTTCACCTGGCCCTGCCCTCTCTGGAGATGCCTCATCCTTTGTGTGCTGTCCAGCTGCCAAGGCACTGCTCAGAACCCATCAATTTCTCTTTTGTTGCAAGATTTGTTGTGGCAACTAGAGTTTCCCTTTCCAAGGTCTGTCCTCAGCTGTCGTCTGGCCTTTGTAGGGTAAAGTGTGGTTCTTGGTTGCTCCGGCCCCTTTGGGTTCGCCTGCCCCATTCTTGCCATTCTGCCCCATTGAGGATGGTTAGGGTGAGCAGAGAGCCCCCTCCCTGGTCCCTGCACATTCCATACAGACACCAGCACAGCCCCGGCAGCGTGCTGAAACCCCCCTCGGATAACCGGCTTATCCCCATGGTGAACTGTGAATTCAAATTGCTTTACCTGCTTCCCTATTTTTTATAATGTTCAACACTCTACCATGCACCCTTCATTTTTAATTAAAAGAAGATATTTCTGCCATATCAGGAAAGCCTGGTTCCGAGTGGAGTTTATACTACTAGCAGGCAGAGGGGCGGATAAGCTGCTCTCTGTTGAAAACCCAGTGGTTTTATTTGCACTGCATCTGAATTTTGAGGCACGTAGGGACAGGATGGCGTAGTGCTCATTTACAGTCCCCAGGGAGCCTGGGAATTCACAGGTCACCGCAGCGCCCCAACACCTCAGATTCCACATTCTCCTTCAGCCTGAAAACTGCCAGAGACCCACTGGCTTTCCTTTGTTCAAGATAGATGTTTTTGGAGAACTTATTTTCTGATCCCTTCTGCTCCCTGCCCCATCTAGCTCCTCGAGGGCCCCACCCCACTGCCTCTCCCCCTGAACCCCTGAAGGTCTGAAATGTTCACAACCAACCAGAAACTGGCACTTTCAACATACCACCTGGACCCGGGGCATGAGCAGAACTTAATCTGTGCTAAATGCTGCCACACACACAACCGCAGTGAAACCAGGGCACAAAAAGGGGCCATTCTGTTACATTAAATGCCTGCGCTTTCCTGACATGGTTTCAGAGGGCTGATGAAGCCTGGCGTGGTGAGGAATGGGGGTTTTGTCATGCTAAGGTCTCCAGCAGCACTCTCTGCCCCAGCATTGAGCCATTTCTGTGTGTGTTTAAGGCATTGCGCTGCACACCTCACTGCAGTGGACACTCCCCTTTTGACCACCTTATCCTCAATGCCCACGGAAGGTCAGTAAGGCCAGGCTTCCCTGCAGAAGGCCAGTGACATCTGTGTGCTGTCCAGAGTGCTCACCAGGTTCCAGGCCTGCTGCACAAATTCCAGCCCCGTAGGCACCAGGGTTGGGATTGTCCTTCCTTCAAAAAGGGGGAGCCAAAATAGTCCCTCGAGGTTGCACGAGTGTGCGTTTGTGAGGGGCAGAAGTAGCATCTACAGTTGGGGTTTGCCCCACCCTGACAGTTGGGGTGTCCCGGGAAACTTGACGGTCAGGGGAAGCTGGGACAGTTGGTCATGTGCAACTCCCAGGGCTGTACCCAGTAGGGCGTAGATGCAAATCCAGCCTTTTACTTTTTTCATTTAAAAGATCCTTCTGACAAAAAAGGTACATTATTATCTGTCCTCGGTAAAAAAACATAGGAGCACTGCATGTGGAAAGGAGATACGATGTTTCAAGCTTTCTCCCTTGACTGTTCTGCACAATCTGGATCCCTGGGGTTTCTCAGGACCCTGGGACATAGGGAGAAACAGTCTGAGCTTCTGTGCTTTACCCAGAGCAGCCACGGTAAACCCGGGACTGTTGCTGCTGAGACCGCCCTGGCCAGGTCCCCCCAGTACCCTGCTCGCTGGGTCAGTGAGCCTGTCAGGCCTGACCAAGGCCCCAGTGGGCACCCAGGAGTGATTCATTCCATGGCAGAGAAGGAAGGATGGTGTCCCTTGGAATGGTTTTGGATTTATCTACCACAGAGATAAGGCTTCTGCAAACATGTACTTAAAGACAAAATGTCTCTGCTTGCAAGGTGTATGGAGAAACACTGTGCTGGGTGACATTCATCCAGGTCCAGCCTCCACCAGCAAAACACAGCCAAAAATGGACCTGTGCACCCATGTCTGGGTGCGCTCAGCCTGTGAGCCACAGCGCTGCTGCTAAAGACGTTCAGAGCTCAACTTGTGATGGAAATGCTTTGTGCAACGTACAAGCAAAGGTGTCTCTGTCTCCATAGCATGAGGTGACATGAGCCCTTTTACAAGAAGCTGCCCTGGAACTAGGGGCACCCCAGGCTACAGGGGGCTGCCCCTCCTCTTCACTCCGTCTCTGTGGTTTGTGACAATCTTGGGTGCCACTGTGGGTGGACTGTCCCCTTCCTTTCCCCTCTTTTTTCTTTAATCCTCATTATTAATAGCTGATCATCTTATTAAATAAAATGTAAATTTACTGGCCACATGTTTCTTGAGTAAAATATTTGAGGCTTTGCCTTAAAAACATAATAATACAGACTCTTAATTTTTTTTTAAATGTGTGCTAACACATTAACATGACAATTTCTAGATGGAAGGAATTTGGTTATTTTCCTCTTTTACTCTTTGTTTATCATTTTAAAACATTAAGTAATTATTTTTTAATTTTTTTTTTTTAGAGACAGAGTCTCACTTTGTCACCCCTGGCAGAGTGCCATTGTGTCACAGCTCATAGCAACCTCCAGCTCTTGGGCTTAGGTGATTCTCTTGCCTTAGCCTCCCAGTAGCTGGGACTACAGGTGCCCGCCAGCCACAACGTCCGGCTATTTTTTTGTTGCAGTTTGGCCGAGGCCGGGTTTGAACCCGCCACCCTCGGTATATGGGGCTGGCGTCCTACGCACTGAGCCACAGGAGCCACCCATAAGTAATTTTTTTTATAGCAATACAAATTAAAACATACATGTCCAATCGATTGCACAATTCTCTCCACAGCAAAACAAGAAAAGGATAATATGCCTGTCAATCCCATATGACCCTGGATTACATTGTTTGAAAGTGAGGTTTAGTGTCCCTTGACACAGCAGTCACCACCTTCTGGACATGTCATTGCTTCTCTCCCAGGGAGGCTGAGTCTTTAAAGAATGGCGTCCCTCTCCCTCCAGCTCCAGGGGGACCTTGGCAGGCTGCAGGCCCCCAGTCAGGCTCAGCACCTACCACGTCATGGAGTTGGAGGAGATTTCCAGTTTTCATGACCAAGACATTTGAATCAAAAGTTATGCTGGTAAGAACCTCAATCAGAATACTAGGTTGGACAATTAAGCTCATCAACTCATCCCAGAGAAAGTTCTGCTACCTCATTGCTGAATATCACCATGGTCACCTTGAAAGCACTCCTACCCCTGGGACATCTGGTGACCTTGGTGATGTCTACAATGAGGCATGCGGCACTTTCTAGGCTGAGTTTGTAAAGGTAAGTGACCTCGTAATGTCCTAATTTCCCATTCTTAAACTTACACCCACTCTTTGGTTTAGCTTCTGAGTGTATGGTAGGCACAACCACCCTGGTTGGAAGGAAAAAAATAAAGGGAAATTATTACTGATGCAACGTATGAATCATTTTCATATATTCTTGATATTTGATGCTATAATACTGCCAAGACTCTTCTTTTGAATTTCTGAAGTTTGTACACCAATGAATGTCTTAACAAAGCAACAAGTTTGTGTATCCTGTCACAGCACACATCTCAGCAAACCTAATTTGAACCTGTTCCTCCTCCTTCCCTGCCATGTTCAATGGATGAAAAAGTATGATCTTAAAGTGACTTTTAAATGCACACTGATGTCTTATAAAAGACATCTTTTTTCTTTTGAGTAAAAATAATCAAAAATGAGAGAAGACCAGAGACAAATCTGGGAAGCTGGAAAGTGTGTTTGCCTTTTTCATCAGTACTAACCACCTGCCAAGACATAGCACCTGTTTCTCCTCCTCAAAATCCCTGCACTGCTCTGAGCTGCTTACTCCCATAGTACCTTATGACACCAGGAATTAACTGAAAAAATATGTACATTGATTGGTAGAAAGAAGGAAGGAAGGCGGGAGAAAGGGGAAAAGAAAAAGTTATCAGTAGTGTGGGCTTGCATCACTTAAGTAACTGGACAACCAGAATTTATTATTAACTTAAAGGGAAAAACTTCCCTAAAAATAAGTCCATGAGCACAGAGGCCAAGTCTATCTCTTCCCTCTGCTGATCCCTGCCAATCACACAGCCTGAAAAGGAGCACAGGCCCTGAACACATCTCCCAAATGGATGGACATGCACAACAAGTGCATTATGTGACCTGGTGTCAATAACACTGCATGTAACTAGTTATAGGCAGTGCCACATGGAGAGTCTTCCAGGACTCGCCATGACAGACAAACTACAAAATTTCACTTCATATTATGAAGTAACTTGATATTCTAGCTAGAAGAAAAATGTCCTGTCCTAAATCTGTCTCCTTCATATATTAATTTGATCTCATGAAGACGTCACCTATAACATTGCCTGGCACACAGTAGGAGCTCTGTGGACAAATGATGCAAAAATGAACTGATGCATGTATTTGATCGGTCAGCTTCCACTGCCCAGAGGCGGCCGCTCTGGGAAGGGCCTCTCAGGAGGGTGCCTGGTGGCCCCACCCCGAGGTTGGATAATACAAGGAAGGAGATGAAATGTTTGTGCTGAGTAAAACACATTTTGTTAGAATTTTCTGAACATGAATGTTAAGGAAGGAAGGCTAATCCTATTTTAAAAGCCCTAAAAAGGTTCAGTCTTCAAAGACGTTCTTGGTGAATTCTTTTGCAAATAGAACAAAATTATTTTGGTAGTATAATAATCTGCTACACAACCTTATCTTCTTAAGGTTTGCTTAAATCTGACCATGTCCTCAAGTGGCGTCTTCCTTAATCAGCATAGCTGGATTTAAGGCCCTGCTTCTCTAGGAATAAAAAGGGTCCCTATTAATAGACTTTATAAAAAATTTTTAAAAATTGTTTTTTATAAAAAACACTTTTAAAAATTTTTTATAAGGCTAGCTGTAGATAAGCACCCCACAAACTCAGGAACTTCTTCGGTCACCAGTCACATATAATGTAGAATATACATTTGACCTTGTGTGGGGGACCCTACGGGGAGTACCTGGGGTGCTGCGTGTCAGACCCAGCCCGGGGACTTTTGTTCATAGCACACGTGAGACCTGCAGGCAGAGTAAATGGGGCCCGAATGCACATCTGTCCTGAATTTTGGTAGTTTTTTATTTTTGGACTACTGAGGGAGCTGAAAGCAACGTAATTAAGTCACTCTTGGCATCTGAACATTACACAATACGTTTCAGGATATGCAACAACTGTGAGTCTCAAAGTTTGTTTCTAGTGAAAAAATACTCACATCACAGAAAACACTCACCCTAATGGCAACTTTGTGAGCAGCTGTTCCAGAAGAAAACTGCATGCAAGATTGACAGGGTACACTGACAGGCTTGAATGTCTGAATGCCTAAATTCTCGACACAGCCTAAAGGTGATGACGTAAAAATCATAACAGATATGCGTAGAACCTCAGAGGCCACACCGCCAACTGTTTCTCTTTAGATCACGCGTGTCCGGTCCACAGACAGATGCCCAGCCCTGTGAAGGATGGCTACATATGTGTCACCCTATCAGACCAGACCTGGATCACGCGTGTTCCGTCCACGTGCAGATGCCCAATTGTGAAGGAGTCTACATTGGCGTATTCCACCCAACCAGATCTACCTCTGTGAAAAGTCACAATCAGGAGAAATGCCACCTTGGGCTCTAGTCTTTGGTGGAGAAAGATGGTTTCCCCAAAACCAGTCAAGGTGGGTTTTTTTGTGTGTCCATTTATAAAAGCAAACAGTAAACTTTTGCAGAGTCTTGGTTAACAGACACAAAAGAAGGGGTAAATAATGATGCTGTAACCCCAAAGGATGACCTTCCCTGCACAGTGTTCATGGCAGGTGAAATGCCTGCACACTGATGCCCTCGTCCTGCTCTGCCCGCCCTCTGTGGAGTGGGCATCAGGGATCGTGGCCCTGAGTTCCAGTAGGGTCAGGGGTCCAGGGAGAAGAGCGGGGCCTGTGCCAGCTCAGTGGGAGCAAAACACTACATGTGTTGAGGGCTCCTCCTGCCGCGGGGACTGCAGGCTCCAGCGGCAGAGCCCGTTCAGAGGGACAGCGGTGGCAGAAACACAGGGTGGCCTAGTAAGACACACAGCTCCGCACACTGGCCTGTGGACACTGCCCGGTGACCTGCCTGCTGTGGCTGGCCCATGCTCTCCCTGCAAACGGGAGTCCAGGAATTCTTCTGGCTCTCCAGTCGTCCAGCTGTCCTGGGGGAGGAGAGCTTCCCCCTCCCACTGCATTATTTTGAAGTTCTTATCTCGGCATAGATGTGCAGAGCATTTTCCCTGCAGCTGCAGCGTGCCGTGTGGAGCCTATCACACATTCCGAATTACACCAAGTGTGCGATGGGAGGGGACCATCTGTGTCCAGCACACGGCCAGCATGACTGGTGAGGGCACCGCCTGTCTCTCCGTGTGGGACAGGGTACTGCTCAGGGCACGAGTCCTTCCAGCAAAGCTCACTACTGCACCCAGAGTGATTTTATTTTTTTGTTTTTTTAATTATTTATTAAATCATAACTGTGTATGTTAATGCATTTATGAGGTACAATGTACAGATTTGATATACAATGTGGAATGCTTACATCTAACTGATTTTAAAAACTAGCCATGGAGGATGGAAAAAGAATCTTAAGGAATGGGCAAAAGAACAGAAGAAGAGATAGGAATTATGGTGGAGGGTGATTCTTGACCTCGGGAGGCTACGGCCTTGAGGGCAAGTGTGAGGGCTGCTGAGCCCACCCTGGAGCCCTGGAGGAGTAATGGTCAGTTCTCTCTGGAACCCTGGAGGAAAAATGGTCTGTCCTGAGCTCTTGCCCAGCTCTCGGGACATGTCACACCCTGAGCTTTGTGACCTCTTGAACCTTGTAGAAAATGGCTCTAGACTGCCCTTTGAGATTTAGCGACATTCCCACCAGAACTTCAGCCACTGTTGTTGTACATCTTAAGGTTACTTCCCAAGGTCATGCAAAGTTACGGTGTCCATGGGAGGTGAGGTGAACCAAGGCAATGCAGACCTCTTCTTGGCTACAGAGTCGTGCCTAGCACTCAGCTGTGAGCTCGGTTCCCCATGCCATTAGGTTTCAGGAATTTTATACAAAATAATCAATGTGAGCCTGTGTCTGGAGGACAGTGTTGTCACTACTATGATCACGGTAAGTAACATCAAGAAGGAACTGTCGAGCAAGCTACAAGTACAGGACTCAAGTTTGCACAGTTTCGACTATCATTATCAGTCAATTTCTCACCAGTACACATTTTAGAAACCAATTTTAATCAGAATGGTAGTAAATACAAAGGTGCCAACTACTTATTCTTACAAGGTCAGATGCCCATGGATTTCAGAGTCAGAGCAAAGCCCAGGAAGATGAAACATCTTTGCTGACATCAATTTGCTCATCATGGGGGATGGTTAAATGCTATCACTTCGTGTAGATGTACTTGGACATTTTGCTCTTAAAAAAAAAAAATCCTGCAACATTGAGTGCAGATACAAAGATCTAACTCAGATACTTATTAAAGCTTTTATAAAGAAGTAACAAAATGTAACTTTGAGCCCTTAGTCTGAGTTAATTGAGACCATCTTCCGATTTGATGAAAATGTCTTCTTAATACCCACCACATATATATGACCTCAGGAATCAGCAGAGAGGGCAGGGCTGGTCATCAGAACGTCACCGTCTCAGTTGCTCACCAAAGCCCAGGACCTGTGAGTGGACCCTCTGGTGACCCAGGGCTGAGTTAACATAAGGAAATGAGGCTTTCCTGGACTACCTGCACAAGTCCACTGCAATCTCAAAGGTCTTTAGAAGTCAGAAAGAGAAGAAAGAGGCAGAGTCTGGGCGAGACTTGGCTTTGAGGGCCAGCTGGGAATGCAGGCAGCCTCCGGACGCTGGAAAGGAGAGACAAGGGTTCTCCCCAGAAGACTCCGAAGGGCTTCAGGCCTGCCGACCTTAATTCCATCCCAGTGACACTAATCTTGGACTCCTGACCTAGAGACTGGAAGATAATAAATTTGCATCATTTTGACTACTAAGTTTGTGGGGATTTGTTACAGCAGCTGACTGGAAATTAAGGCAAGGCCCATGGCTTTGGCTGACCCAGTCCGAGGCACCTGTGTCTCCCTACCTGAGGCACCAGGTGTGTCTTTGGTGACCTGAGTGTGGAAGAGGAGCCTGTGGAGAAGGGGCAGGGTGGGTGCTCAGTGGGTCCCAGGAAGGTGCTGCCGTCCCGCGGGAGCCGAGAGCTGCTCCCGTGAAGGAGTCTGAGAGGCTCCCACATGAAAACCTCCTCCTCCTGCTCTCATGGCTGGGACTTCACTGCGCCATCTGCAGAGGCTCTGCCAGGGGCCCAGGACTGTGTGGGGAGGCAGCCTCAGGCATGAGAACCCTACACGGTTAGAGAGGAAGAGAGCCTTTTATAGCAGCAAAAGGAGAAAGCAAGGCTGTCAGCGTGGGGCCCCGTCTGCCAGGAGGCCTTTCGGCGAGGCCTGCTGTCCACCAAGTGAAAGCCACAGGGACTGGCAAGTGCCCACCACGTGCGATGTCACTGTACACTCCAGGCGGTCACAATGCCGAGGAAGAAAGCAGCCAAAAGGCACCGCGATTTTACTAAAGGTAAGGGCTATAGGACATCTAAAAATGGTACATCTTGTTCATTCCTAAAGGGGAATAATAATTAATTTTATTGATCACTTGCTTATTAGGAGCCAGAGTATTTAAGCTTTTGCCAATTAAATTATACCTCAGGTAAGTAATTGTTGCTCAGTCCTCATTTTCCCTCTAAATTTCCAGAGTAATGAGTGTACAAATGGTTACATTGTTTACATTTCTAAGGTAAAGTTCAAGTTGTAGCAGAGCCCTGTACTCAAGGGCTCACCTTGGGTGAGCTGAGCCCTGCACCGTGTCAGGACCTGGGTGATGGGTGTGTGTCTGGGGTGTGGCGGGCAGAGAGCGCAGACACCCCGCAAGCACTCGTGGGACAGGAGCCATGTCAGGAGTGGGCCCTGGGACAGTCTTTTAAGAAGGGTCTCAGTCACGTCCTGCAGTATCGCTCCAAGTTACTCCCTCTGTTATATCCTACTCTAACAAAAGGAAAGACATTTGTAGAAAAACATAATGTATAGGATTATTTGGAGTTAAAATCTGAAAAAACCTACTGATTAAAATTAGAAAAGACTTAAATTATGGTAAGTTTCATAAATAAAATATTTTGCAGATGATTTAAATAATGAACTTTACCAACACGGAAAATGAAAGTAATACTAGGTAAAGCACATAATCTTATTAAATGTTCAGGTATACTTTAAAAGCTGCTACTTCTAAGTGAAATTAGAGGTTCTTCATTTTTCTTTTGTTACTTATTTTCTACAATTGCTTAAAATGAACCCATATTCTGTTCGTCATCCAAGAAACAACACTGTAAATTATTTTAAAACACACTAGACACAGAAACATGTCTCCTATGCTTTTGCTTCTCTCTTCTACCCTGGCACGGAGCACTTTTCCAGAAGCACCGTCCCAAGTGCCCCCAGCTGCCCCCAGCTGCCCCCAGTGCTCCAGCCTCAGGAGGGCTGACCTGCTGCTTCTAGCTGGGCCCCCAACCAACAGCACCCTCACATCTCACATCCTCTTGTCACAAAGTCTGCTGGTCACAAGGACGGCACCAGGAGCTTGGATGCTGAGCAGGGCAGGGGTGTCAGCCAAGGAGGACGTGCGTGGTTTCTGGAACTCAGGTCAAGTTCACACTCACTAGGTTACCCTGAGCTACTGGTCAACCATAGTCCCATGATGAGAGATCCCTTCTGAGGGTCTGGAAGCAGTAACATGCCCAGTTTCAGGAATGCCTTATTCTCGTAAAAATTTACTCACAACTAATTCAAGAACATCTCTGGGGCATCTGCTGGGGCCAGACTCACAGGGAAACCAAGCGGGAGGCATTTCCTCTGCAGCAGGTGGGCGACACAGGTCTGAGGAGCATGAGGGCTGAAACGAGATTCATCCACAGCCAGCCTGATCTTAGCCAGGGGAAATTCTGAACTAGCACTCAGCTCTCCTTCCTACCAAACTTTATTTCTCGTGTGTCAAATGTTCCAGCAGTTGGAAGGCAGAGGGGCACTCCTGCACCTGACTCGGTGGGTGTTCCCGGCTCCCCTCCCAGGCTCTGTGTCAGGTGGCTGGCTGCAGGAGCCCCTGCCAGGTCCTCACCCTTCCTGTCTAGACATCCTTAAATTCCGGGTCACTCCAGCTGGGCTTCAGGTTCCAGGTTAAGATTTGCCCCTTTCGTGGCCTCTTTTGCACCTAGGTGCTCCCTCAGGAGCCTCACCTTGCAACCTTGGCCTGTATCTCTGACTGAGTCCACACTGCCCTGCACCAGCTGGCCTGGCCCTTGAGTGCAGGTTCCTCGGCTCTGCAGCCAGGTGGGTGCACAGGTAGCGCCACAGAGGGGCAGTGAGGGAAACACTCTAGCAGCCAGCAGGGCTTTACTTTAATTTTAAAACTGATTTCTACAGTCTTAAGTACAAGAGCAACAATGGTGGGGCAGGTGTCAGGCTGGAGGGCAGCAGTGCCTGCCCCCCCCCAAGTACACTCTGATGCCAACATCCTCCGAATGGAGGAAAAGGCCCCTCTTCCTCCTCCTTTCCCCCCGCCTCCCCCACAAAGTAGGAGACAAAGGACAGCTTCTGGATGTGCCCTGAGGATGCCGTGGCCCCTCCAAACCTCTCGCCCCTGTTTTTTTCCTACCTCTATCTGAATCTTTCTAGAATATTCTGGAGCCTGTACATGTATAGTCAAAGCAATTAAAAAACAAAAAAGGAAACCAAATTCCTAAACTGTATTTCAGTTAAGGTAATTCATTACCTTCATATTCAGTTAAGTTCTTCGGCAAATTTTTCTGCAAAATTTTAGATTTAATCAAAGAGAAGGCTAAACAAGCATAACATGGTTTGAACTATTATGGCACCTCCAAGAGAGAGAGAAAGATGGAGCTGCCGGCCAGGACACCTGTGACTCAGAATGGCTTCGCACCTCTGGGGAAGGCTTGCAGGTCTAGATGGGGGTGTGGGCTGCCCCCAGGCTCCTGCCACCTCTGGGGACAGACACACTTGCTGTGGGTTGTTGACAGTCGAAGGGTGGTGGGGGCAGCTGCTATGAGGTACCCTGCAGAGTTAGAGCACATGCTTCACGCAGCCGCTTTCGACTGAGCCAGCATATGACATTTCTGGATAACAGTCAAAATGGGCATTGCTCCCTAGGGCGTCTTCAGCAGTGGCACTACCCAGTGTCACCACCGATGCCGTCGTCACACCTGGAAGTCCACACGGGCTGGGGCACGCAGTTACAGGGGAGAATTGGGACGTGTCTGTGAGAACCAGTGTCAAGGAGAGCAGACACGTGGGGCCACAGTGTGAGGCAGAGAGGCGGCGCCCGGAAGAGGAAGGGGCCATGTGTGTGGGAGCCCCACGTCCGGTGACGGAGGCAGGGGTGGTGTAGCAGGCCCGGCTAGTGAGGAGGAATTTCACACACTGCTGCTTTCCGAGCAGCTGCCTTTGTTAGGCTGGGAGCTAACGTTCATCTAAGTCTTACGCGAAACATTTCTTGATAAAGAGATCACAGGGTCCAGGAGAAACATTCTTAAAGAAACTCACACACAACAGCTCTAAGTGTGACAACAGCTGGGACAGGAGACCCCTGTAAGAGTGTGCAGGGCACAGTGCGCGCCAGGCCGCTCGCTGCAGAGCCGCGCGCTGTGCACCCCGTGTGCTCCCCAGCGTGGCGTACAGCTCCCTAAGTTTTAGGCTTATACAAATGCTCACATGACACACAAGTGCTGCCCTCTGTGAGAGATCCAGTTAATGCCATCCACGGAAGACCCCTGGGGACAGCTGCAGCTCAGAGCCAGACTTGGCTCCAGAGAGAAACTCCTTCAGCCTGGGTGTGGGAGGCTCGAGGGGTGGAGGGCCCGCCGAGTAGCAGCAGGACTGGGGGCAGCCTCTCCCTAGTACTGTGGTGCCACATCCTGTGGGGACTCTCCAAGGTCACACAGCTTCTGAGGGTGCCCCGGAGTTCGTCCAGGACCCTCCATCTCTCAGTTTTCTTCTC
Organism: Perodicticus potto; assembly: GCA_963574655.1. NCBI lineage: Eukaryota > Metazoa > Chordata > Mammalia > Primates > Lorisidae > Perodicticus > Perodicticus potto. Next base: position 16,592 of record CAUYRH010162252.1, on the reverse strand, counting down.
TGTACAGTGGTTGTTGTAAGGGTTAAATGAATTAATGCGGAGACGTATCTCAGAGCAATGGTTATCAACTAGATCAATGAATCTTAGCCATTATTACTGTTGCTATTTGATTAAACTTTGCCTTAAACTTTCAAAAAGTGATTACAAAGTTATACATGAGTCTGAGAAAGCTGATTGTTTTTTTCTAATGCAAATGCTTATTGGCTTCATTCAGTCTTTACTTAAGGGAGCACCGGTCACCCTCACAAGAATCTCAGCTGTCCCCTCCTGCAGCCTGTCCTACACCCCGCTTTCACCCCACTCTCCTCCCATCCTCGCCTCCTAACCTTCCAGGGTAGGGAGATGGGTACAGGTTGCAATTTTTCCACTTGTATAACCTACATGGGCCACATGCTTCCCTACCTCGGTGCTCCTGTTTGAGATTTTTATTATCATGGTATTTCATTCATCTACTTCCAGGAAAGATTTGAAGCGATTTAAGATAGAAGACATGGGAATGAGCAATAATTAGTAATAAAAGATCAAAGGGAAGTGTCCAGGGAAGAGACGGCATTGTAAGCATTTCACCTGCTAAGTGCAGGGTGCGTCCTCTTCCTGCTCTTAGCTCCATTAGACTCATCCTGCACCTCCTCCCCGACACCTGCCTGGCTGCCCGAGCACAGGTGACTGTTCCCAGCACCTGTCCATTGTCCCTTAGGCCCAGTAATGCGATATGTCAGGAGGAGACCTTGGGAGATGCAGGTGCACAGCTTTTTAAGCACAAGCCTCACCTTTCAGTTCAGCCAGGAAACGCGCTTGGGCGAGGGCAGCTGAGCAGCCACAAACCCACCCAGAACGGAGAAAGGAAAGGAGCCACCGGGAGCCCAAGTGCCTTGGGAAGGGATGATTAATTCAGTCCCCATTTGCTGCTGGATTTTCAAAAGATTTTAATTAAGAATTTTGTTTGCCTAAAATATGAATCTTCTGAGCACAAAGCACTTGTGGAACTAAGGCCGGGCCTGTTTCCCACTTGTCAGTTATTTGCAGCATAGACACTTGTAGCTGTCGCTGCCGACAGTGACATGCACAGAATTCAGATCCGTTTCACACCGGAGAGGCCACTGTCAACTGAAGCAAGCCCAACACGGTCCTTCTGACCCCACTGTGTGTCTGCCACATCGTGGAGACTTCTCAGCCTCTGGGCAGTGGGTGGTCACAGCCCAGGTACCTAGGAGGGCAGCTGATGCCGGGAAGTGGACAGCGTCCTTCACTCGGACGGCGTGCCTGTTGCTCACGGCCACAGCAGGGCTCTGCTGGCCGGCACTTTGCCACAGCAGTGAGACTCAGGGAACAGGGGGCCTATCAGGGCAAAGGACTGTTCTGAAGAGAGAGTCCTCTGCGGGGAGTTTCCTCTTACTCCTCTCCACCCACCTAAGGCCAGAGCAAACACAGGGTGGGCGGACAGACAGACGTGTGAGCAGTGGCTGAGAGTGGCGTGTCCTGTGTGCTGATGGGGCACATGTCAAAGAGACAAGAGGACAAACTGGTCTGCAGGTCCTGGGCCAGCCCAGCCACATTGCTGCCTTGAAGACAAACCTTGAAGGGCACAGTGGGGTTTATAGGAAGAGGGTGAGGGATTTAGACCAGAAGGTGGCAAAGTGAGGCCATCAGTCAAATTCAGCTGCTGCCTGTTCCTATAGAGAATGTGTCCGGGAACACGGCCACACCCATCATCAGGGCTCCTGGTGCTGCCTGGCGCTACGGCAGCAGAGGTAGGTAGTCTTACAGGGACAGTGTAGCCCCAGAAATAGTCACCGTCTGCCCTTTAAAGGTGAAGTTTGCCAACTCTTGTTTCTGATCACTACTCAGGAAACTGAAGTCCAGAGAGAGGCTGTAACCTCCAGAGCACTACACAAAGACAGCAGTAAAACCCAGTAAACCCAGGTTAGGACAACAGACAGTAAACCCAGGTTAGGACAACAGACGCCACTCGTGAATTGCATGATAAATGCTCTTGTTAAAAGAAGGAACTCATGATATTATCTGGCCATCTTTGCGTATATAAACAGTCAAAGCTGTAATTAGAAGCCAAGGCATAGTCATCTGTAGGTCGGCAGTGACAGACAGGCCAAAGAGTGGCCTAAGGAAGTGTGGAGCAAGTGCCTGCCGTCTGTGTCTGTTGTGCAGACGCCAGTCACACATCCACAAACAGACACACACACGTTTCTAGGTACACACTCAGGCATTCTACAGGAACGCCTCACCAGCATTCCTAAAGAAGACTGATTTCCAAACTTCACCTTGCTTCACATGTAGTGTTGGAGTGGGTCCCAGAGTTTGCTTTTCTAACAAGCCCCCGAATTATGTTCCCACATCAGGGGACCCCAGTGAGGACACTGCTGAAGAGAATCACTAGCATTTATAAGTTAATAGGTCCCTTCTAACACCTCCTGTAGAGTGAGGATTCACTCAGGGGAAATGCAGCCCCTGCAGTTTGCTATATGACCTTGAGCTTGGGGCTCACATCTGAAATGACCACAGGCGTCCTCTCTCCTCAGGGTCTGATCCCCCGGACGTGTCTCTGGGTTGGAGCCACAGAGACTGTTACTTCCTGCTCCTTCCCTTGGAGGGTGATGGTCTCTGAGGCGGCTCAGAGTCCCCAGAAGTGACATGTGTGCAGCACGCAGTCTATTTTAGGTCAGAGCTGATGAAAAAGTAGCCGCAATATCAAATGGGTTGAGTCAGTAAAACATTGCAGATCTTTACAAAGGGTTGATTCAAGAGGGCTTTGTAATAATTAAATCAAATTATGGTTTTAAGAAACCTATCCAATCTCTTTCAGACTCAAGAGTCCACAGAAAAATACCTTAAAAGTTCTCCAAAAGGTCTTCCTCTTAGTAAATACAAAGCCTGTCTTTCTCAGCAAAAACTATCACAGGGGACCTTTGATTTCAGGAAACCAATCTGCAGAAAGGATTGTCACCCCCTTCAGTGGCCTTTCCTTCTCCTATTCATTCTGCACTAAAATTAGCAGAGAACTTCCAGACTTTCATGCGCCCCTTGGGCTGGAAGGTCCATCAATTATTTTCCACAGGAAAATATTCCGGAAGAGAGTAGAAAAAGAAAATTCTACCAAGGAAGGAGAGCAAGTCCTAGAGAAAAATATCAAAGAGACATGGGGAGTAATATCACCCTTAGTTCTAATATTTCAGGAATTACATAATCTTAATACTTTACGGTTCATTTTAAAGTGCCATGGTCAAAACATGAAGAATCATGAGAACATACACTCGGGTGGCACAGGCCGTGTGGCCACCAGGTGTCCACCCACAGACGCGTGGACAAAGGTGGAGTAAGATGGACACGTGCAGAATATGATTCAGACTCACAGAAGAAGGGCGTGGGCGAGGACATTACCTTGAACGAAATAAGCACACGCGGAAATATTTCATGATCATACTCAGGTGTTGACTCTAAAAAGGCTCAACTGATAGAAACAGAAGGTGGAATGGCGTCGCCAGGGGCTGGGTTCGTGGGCATTGGGGGTGCAGAGTGACACCGCTCGGAGGGCACAGAACCTCCTTGCACTGCGGGAACAGGCTGCGGAGGGCTGAGGCACAGAGCGGTGACTGTGACCAGTAATACTGCACTGTATGTTTGAAATTTGCTAACAGAACAGTCTTCAGTTTTCTCACCATAAAATTTTTAAGAAGGGAACAATGTCCGGTGGTAGGTGAGCCCAGGAGCTTGAATGCGGTAATCATTTTGCGATGTACACACGTTTACCAATTTTTATTCATCAGTTTTACCTCAATAAATTTAAGGAAAAATCAATCAAGAATATATCTCAAAAGCCAAAATTGTGGCTTGAAAACCTTCAAGCATTTAGGATCAATGGAGAAAGTTCCCATACTAACTGGGCACAAACCTTGTAGCCAACGCTGCTCGCCTGTGAGGAGCTGGTCACACTCGGGGGCCACGCAGAGGCAGGAGAGGCTGAGGGGCTGGGACACCTCCCTGCCAGGTGCATGAGGCCACATAGTTTAACCTTCTGAGCCCCAGATTATTTGATAAATATGAAAAAAGATGGTAGTAGCAGGGACTAGGGGAGCCTTGGGTGTAGCCTTCACTGAATCCACATTTTACAGAACAAACCTCTTTTAATAAATTTGGATCTGGTTGTGGGGCCACTCTTGGGGACCTGCTGGGTCACAGTGGCTCCGAGGCTCCAGGTTCCCACTCGGGCTGAGAGACGTGCTTTGGAAACAGTCAGGCTCCATCACGTGACTCCAGCTGGACTCTGCAGAAAAGGCAGAGAGCAGAGCAGGGCCGACCTTCCTGCACAGGGCTCGCCCCCACCCGGCGGCTGGTCTAAGCAAGACAGAGCACCCGCTCCTTCTCCTAATGTTTCCGCACCACTCAGCTAACATGGAGAGCAGATTACAGACAGAAACACACCCACCCCTCCGTACCTGGCGCAGTCCTGGAAAGCAGCACCAACCTGCACTTGGGTGCCCTCCTCTGTAAGACACGTATTACAGTAATAAAACCTTGCAAAGCCTCCCTGAGGATCGAGTGAGATAAAGTTTGTGAACAGAACTTTGAAACTTTAAAGGCATGTACAGACTTCAGAGTTATAACAACTCCAAGAATTTCTGCTATATCTCAAATGAACGAGATAGGTTTTATTGAATAGTCACAATGTCTAAGTGGAAATCGAATGCTGAGATCCTGACTTACTACTGCACAGCTCCCAGAATCATTCACACTGCTAATTTTGCACAACTGACAGCAGGGCTGCTTCATACCCTAGGCTAAGTCCTCTGCACTCCGGCAGATGTGTGTTGGAATTCCGTTCTTTCTACCTTTCTGTGGTATAAATTTCTTTCTATTTTACAAGTACTTAATTTTTTATTAAGTCACTTACACATAGATCATGAATACATTTATGCATATGTGGGGTACAATGTGTTGATTTTTTGTATACAATTTGGAGTGCTTACAACAAGTACTTAATTTGATGGTGAATGTTTTTTTCACACTACCTCTGGACTCTGATTCATTTAAATTTTTTAAAAGAGAGTCCCCTAAATTTCCTCTTGTTTTCTAGTTCCCTGTTCACAGTGGAAACATGTTTCCCAACCTATGCAGAGTAACCCCTGCAGAGGGTCTTCAGAATCAGACCGTGAGCTGGTACCGCGTCAGGGACTTGACCGAGTGAGGAAGGATGTTTATTCCTCTGCTTTGCTGTGTTGTTTTAATATCGTCTGGGACAAAGCTCCTAGTATTTATTTCTTTTGGAAATTCTGCCAAATTCCAAAATACATTACCTTCAGGAGGCTTTCCTTGTTACAATGTTCTTTTTCTGAAACTTCAGCCTATTATCCTGAGAGTTAATTTTGTTCCTTCGCGCCGTGGTTTCTCAGACACACTGAGCCTAACTCCGTCTGGGGGGGGAGGGCGAGGTGACAGGACCTGGGTCCAGCTCGTCACGGCCCTTCCTCCCCGCTGTCTTCTGTGTGTGTTTCCCAAACATGTCTCCAGTAGAATCTCCAACCTCTTGTTGACATTTTTTTCACATTTTGTTGTTTTTGAAAACATTAGATCAAACCATAAAACTACATTTCTAAGGCACTTATATAATACGCCTTTTGATATGTTAGCTCTTTTGTATTATAAATATGATTATAGTCTTTTAGATAAATCAGAAATGAAGAAAGTATATTGTAAATTGGGAAAATAACTATATAATTTCCTAATGTTAAATGAAGCAAAATCATTTGAATGGAACTAAGAGGATAATTAACAGCCCCTGGGAAAGCTACAGCCTTGATCCTTTCTCCTCGTTAGGTACGAAATGGAATTATCTTCCTTTGCTAAGTCCTCAGAACCTCTGCGGACAGGAAGCTGGCTGATGGGGGTTCTCAAACTTGGCTAATTAGACAGACAGCAGACTTGGGCTCGTAACGCGTTTGTGCTGGAAGTCTACTAGAGATAACGAGAGAACTGTGCAGATATGGAAACGACTTCTACCTTAAAACCAATGGAGTGATAGAGATCTGTGAAACCATTAAAGCGCTAGGGAGGGCGTATGACAGTGACTTCTGGGAAGCACGAATTGAAAATAAACCCACATCAGGAGACGTACACGGGCACTGACGCCACCTTTTGTGGAGCCAGCCAGAAAGGAGAACGTGCAGTGACACCAGCCTTCCTTCCTTAAAAAGGTAAGGGCGAATTCTAAAATCCACAGGGACATAACTTGGCAGAACAGGATAAAATTTCAATATGTAATGTTTCCCCAAAGTGTGATTTTTGAATAAAAATAGTGCATGACAACATGGGTCCAACTCAAAGTAAAGTAATGAAAATTCTGTGGCCATTGATGTGGTTGGGCCCTCCCTCCACACAGGCCAAGGAGGCCAGGGTTTCTCGACCCAAGAATGGAGTAACAAATTGTGGTACATGTACACCATGGAATACCATGCAGCCATAAAAAGATGGAGACGTCACATCTTTTATGTTTACCTGGATGAAGCCAGAACATATTCTTCTTAGTAAAGTATCTCAAGAATGAAAAAAAAAAAGTATCCAATGTACTCAATACTACTATGAAATCAATATATAATCACCTACACACTCATGTGAGTGGCAAAACATAACTACAGTCCAGAAAGTAGAAGGGAAGAGGAGAGAGAGGGGCGGGGGGATATGGGAGGAGAGAGGGTATTTGGGGGGACCTCACCAAATGTGCATGATGCAATGGTACATTTCAAAACTATTAAGAAATGACTATAATTGTGATGGATGTGTTACTTAGTTCAATGTAAGCATTTCACATTATATATGGAAGTAGTACCCTGAACCATAAATGCATCAATGTACAAAGTTATGATTTGATAAAAAACCAAAATTTATTGTCTCAAACAAAAAATAAAATTTATTCAGTAAATAACACCTAGAACAGTGTCTGTACATTGTAGGCACTGAAATAAATAATAAATATTTGTGGAATAAATAAACAAGGAAATAGTTTGGGGCAAAATAATGGACATGTGAGTGCCATGATTCCAGCATTTCCCAAATCCTCCAACTTTCTCCAAGCTTACTAAAACAGCCCATCAGGCAAAAAATTTTCAAATAATTTGAAATTATAAAATTTGATCTGTCTTTGCTGCTGATTTGAATTTTTCTAGACAACCAAGTGACCGAATAATTTCTGTCCAAGTCCAATTATAGATGCTTTAAACCTTTTCACAACATGCTTTTTTCTTTGTAGATTATGCTATAAAATAGGTCTTTTTATTTTCAGGAAATTGAAAAAGACTTCGGTATTCTACCCCAGGTGGGTGGCACAAATATATACATCACAGATAATAAACACTCTAGCTCTTCAACAGAGGAGGCAAAATAGCAAACTCAACAAATAAAATGATTTTCCCCCGAAAAGGCAGGATGAGAAACTCAAATTATTCAAATATGAAACACATTGAAACTAATAACTTTTAAGTGAGAACCACCATTGTCCTCAGAGAAGATACTCAAATTAATTCTTCCCTGAATGACCAACTCTAACTCCCCTGTCTGGCTAATCAGCTGATCACTGTTCCTGTAAGACAGCCTTCTTTCAGCACGTGAGCGTTTTTATAGTCACTTGGAAATGGAAGAGGCAGAATCTTCTTTGCAGACAGGAAACATGCTTGCCAGTCTTCCCCTCCACCCAGCATCCGAGAAAGGAGGCCTTGCACACGTGCGGGGCCGGCGGGGCGACGGCCCTGTCCCGACGTGAACATGGTGAGTCATAGACCCTGGCTGCAGGTGACCCCCTGGGTATGAGCTGGGTCTGTGTCTTCACACAGGGGTCCAATACTAGGTCTCAGTGGAATCTCTTGCTTGCGCCTCCTCTGCCACCTAAGACAGGTCACAACCCAGAAGCCGCCCTTTTCCCTTCTGGCTGATTTGATAGCTGAGACAAATCGGCCTCCTATTCCTGCCTAGCTGCTCCAGGAAGCTTGGCCGCCACACGCCCGGGAGTGTGTGCCAGGCGCCCTGCACACCCTGTGGGGTTGAGCCTTTGCAGCAGCTTTACGAAATGAATTTTATATCATGTTTCTCACTTGCAACACTGGAGCAGCAGGGCCAGAACTGGAGCCCAGACTTAGCTAACCCCAACCCCCCCCATTCAATTCCAAGTCTGGATTAATCCTCGGGGTTGGAGCATGATTTCTGCGTCCTGTGTTGCCGGATCTCAGGTTTAAGGCCAGCCTGATGGCAGTGACTAGCCTCTCCCAGCCCCAGGGTCTCCGCTGTCCACTAACCTTACCCTGGCCTGGAGCTCCCCACAAAGATTCCAGGTCTGGTGCTCTTTTCTTTATTCCTATCTGTATGGTGCCCTGTGATGCTAATAAAACGAACATGCTCTGACACCTCCTACTGCCCCCAGACAACCCCACAGTGATACTCAAATTCAAGTCACGCTTCCGAAGTCACATTACACAAGAATGAAAGTTGAAAGCATCACGTCACGGCCGAGCATTCACATAACCAGGGGACAGCAAGAGCACTTCTATTCTCCATGTGGCTTTCAAGGGACTGGATGCCACGTTCCTCGCAATGCTGCTGTGAGAAGGTGCCGGACGCTCGGGGAGGACCTCACCCCTGCCCCCCAGTCAGCTGGGCGGGCCACACAGCTGAGTGTCAGGAGAGGTCAGCACTGAAGCTGAGAAGTTCAGGCGGTCCTGAGTGATAAAATTCCTGCCACACACAAAACGCAGTGCACCCAAAGTAGCCCACCCACTACCTTTTAAAAAGCACTTCTAATGCTCAAAACACCAGGACAGGTGTGAAAGTGGACACAGAGTTGAGCAAAGCAGTTAGTAAGTCATAGCAGGAGATTCAGAGGCAGTCAGGTTGGCCTGAAACTCCTGCTCTGTCACTTAGTGGCTAGAAAATCTTGGACAACTAAAAATTGGGTTTGGGAGTTTTTGAAAATGAGAATAATGAGGTCTACCTTCTAAGGTTGTTAGAGGCAAATGAGCTTGTGTAAGTGGAACCCTTACTACAGTGCATGGTGCAAACAAAAATGTAATAAATGGGAGCTTTTATTACTGTGGTAAGACAGAGCCCTTGAGATCACAGAGGTGCTTGCTGTGGCGTATAAGGCGGGCACAGAAGAGCTGCACGGGGGCCGGGCGAGGAGCTGGGCGTGCTCAGGCAGGACACCCTGAATCGTGAAGACCCGCGTCATTTGAGAGCTTGGGCTCTGGAGTTGTGCGACTGTGAGTGAATTCTTTAACTTTGTGGTGAAGTTTCACCGTCTATAAGATTCTGATACTTCATGCAGTTTTTACAAGTGTGAAGATCAATGCTACGGAAACAAGAGCACAGAATATAGCAAGCCATCGACACGTTAGCTTCTGACAATCACGAGAGTTGACGGACCCTGGGGTCCTTAATATACATCAGTGCAGGAGATGAGAAGCAAAAGGGTGTGGGGCACCCAGCTGGTATGTGGGGTGCGGCTCACAGAGCAATCCCCGCAGGACTGGGGGAGGGTCAGACGCAGGTGTCAGACACAAAGGACGCAGCGCCGGGCACGGCTTGCTGTGGAGACCAGCAGCCCTGTGGCTGAACACAGCCCCAAACAGACTGGTTCTGTTTCAGAAAACATCCTAGGAGTTTGACAAATGTCACCCCATCTAATCTCCACAGTAGCTCTGTTAGGTAGGCAATGGTGTTATCTCCATCTTAGAGATTAAAGTGATTCTCAAGGAAGCCCTAACTCCCCGCAGCTCACAGTTGGCAGGGGCCACAGCAAGGCTTGAACTGGGATCTGCCCAACTCCACTGTCCAAGGTTTTTTCCAAGACAGGACACTCCCTGTACAAAACATTAAAAACAGGGAATATATTGGCTGGGCGCCTGTGGCTCAAGCAGCTAAGGCCACATACACCTGAGCTGGCGGGTTTGAATCCAGCCCGGGCCCGCCAAACAACAATGACGGCTGCAACCAAAAAATGGCCGGGCGTTGTGGCGGGAGCCAGTAGTCCCAGCTACTTGGGAGGCGGAGGCAGGAGACTCGCTTGAGCCCAGGAATTGGAGGTTGCTGTGAGCTGTGATGCCACAGCACTCTATCCAGGGTGACAGCTTGAGGCTCTGTCTCAAAACAAACAAACAAACAAAAACCCCAGAGAATGTACACCCCATGTTTGGTAGGAAGTGAGTGGGGTCCCACTGGAAGCTGTGGGTGGTCCCACAGGTAAACCTTTGGGGAGGGTAGCATATGGGAATTCACATCACTGCAGGGAGGGAGGTGTGCCTGAGCCTCAGAGGAGAATGGGGAGGGCCGGGGGGTCATGTGTGGATGTCCCAGAGGGACAGTAGGGGAGACACCCATGGGTGGGGGAGGGGCCGCAGCTTCTCATGAGGCTCTGCAGGCTACTGAGCCTGTGGTGGCTGAGACCAGCTCAGATGAGGACGCACAAGAGGGGAAGGGCAGGCGGGCCCCCGGGAGGGCAGGCTGGGGTCACAGCAGGTAAACAGACGGAGGAAGAGTGGCTCAAGACAGGTAGGACTTTGCCTGAGGCGTGGGACCAGGGTAAGCCAGGCAGGTAGCTCTGAGCAAGGAGGGGCGCGGCTGAGCAGTGTGCAGACAACGTGGCCGGACAATGCTCAGGGAGGTGCTTCCTGGAAGCATAAAGTCTGAAGAGTGTTGGAGGAGGGGGACAATGCCCAATGCCACAGTCCCATCACGCCAGGGCTCCCGGGGCCCTTGCTGAGCGGGTCCCTGGCAGGTGCTCTGGCCACACAGCCTCGGCTCTCCTCACAAAGACCGCCCAGTTCCTCCAGGGGGGAAAGCTGCATGCCCAGGGTGGGGGACCCACGACCTTCACACAGGCAAAGACCAAGCTGGGTGGAGCCCACTCAGATGAGCAAGGGCACACGTCTCACTGCTTCAGGAGAAAGCTGGAAGCCGTGTCTAAAGCCGTGGGGGGACATGCAGTGAGCACTGAGGAGACAGAGATTAACAAAGGGCCCAAAGGGTCCTCCAGAAGAGGGAACCAGATTTCACAAGGGACAGAGCTCAGGGAGGGTCCCGGCAGGCAGAGGCAGCCTGCATTCTGCCCACTGTGCAATCTGACAAGTGTGGACTCAAATGAGAGAAGCTAAACATGGCTGGGTTGTGCTGGGCTCGAGGACTCCCCCGGACGCTGACGTTGAAAGACCCCAGCTCGGGATGTCCAGACCCTGCAAAGCTGCCGGGGAGGGTGTGAAGTGAAGCTGGAACAATGAGAGTTAGAATTGAGGAGATGCACTATGCTCAAAGATGTGTGCGGAGCAGGCAGAGGGCTCGGGACAGCGGCCTCTGAATGGCACCCTCGGTCGCCAACTCCCTCTAAGCTCATGCACCCAAGGCTCGCTCTGAATATGGAACTTGAAAATTCATTCAAGAATTAATTTTCTAGCAAATATTAACAAAAGACGTGATTTGGGAGGATAGCAGATGGGAATTTCAGACTGTCAGAAATAGACGTATACGATATAATGTGGAGTTTAAAATAAGGTCACTCTTCAATTCCCTGCAAGCCCACACCTGCCCGGTTCAGGTGTTTGCCGACTCAGGATAGGCGGATTTTATTTTCTCGTCTCCAAATGATCAACAGTTTTCTGCATTGTTAACTAGGAATGGACAGTAATAAAGAAGTATGGAAATAATGAAATAGCCCACCTCTGAAATGCTAAAATTTGCATTTTATACATTTTGCGTGCAGCATTAGTGAGATGAGGAGGATAATTTTTTGTGAATTTGCACGTAAGGTGACCAATGTGCAAAATGGGGGAAGCATCAGAAAAGAGAGAAGGAGCACAGGGTGTAAAACGTCTTTGACCAAAATACAAAATACAAATTTCGAGGTCAGATTTTCCACCCTTATACCAAGATTAGTCTATGAAGGTATTTTTCTTGAATTTGTCATCCTAAAAAAATATCCATGGGTACGGCAACAATCACTGTTTGACATTAATATTAAACAATTAGAAAAAAGAAGTTTGAAAATCATCATGGTGAATAAAATTTAACACGTGGAAATTAATGGGAACAAAGTCCAACTGGGAAACCATACCAGAACCGTAAGAGGAATCCCATTTTGTCTTAATCCCCAACATGCATTGGTGTGCTCTGCTGACGTGTTTGGGCAGTGGCTCATCCAGGCCGGCCTTCCCTTCACGATTCCTTCGCAAGACCCTGACTCGAAATCCAGAATTACACTTTGGGGGAATTCAAATTCATTTAATAATTAGCCCAAGGAAAATGTAATTACGAAGATAAATCTTTAAGGAGGAGGGCAAAGCAAACAAACCATTCAGGGACAAACAGGATGGGGCTTGGGTCAGCCCCTGCTTCACGTCACCCGAGCAGGTCTATCCCATCCGCCATTGCCACGCTGCGTGCACTTAACGTGAGGCACACGTGAGGAGGCGCCCAGTCATGCTGCCCCTGACCTGGACACCCACTCACAGGCCTGGGGGGCACTTGGGACTGAGCTGAGCTGGAGCTGAAGGATGAGGTTTTGAAGAATTAACACTCTTCCTTTAGACCCATTGTTTCATGACGAGTGCATGCTTGTGGGTACTGTGGCAGGTGACACCCAGTCCTTGGCCCTGCTCCCGGCCTCCGAGCTGGCTCTAAGAAGAGCTGCAGCAGCCCCTGCCAGTCCATTCCCTTCCCTACAGAACAAGGGCCACGTTTCTGCCTCTTGACAGCTGGGGAGATTAACGGAGATTCTGGACACAAATGCTGTGAGTGCGGGCAGGTTTGGAGTACTGCCCTGCAAGCCCTGCCCTTCCTGACTCCTCCTCGTTCCTCACTTGGGTTATCTCTAGATACTTCCACCTATAAGCCTCGAGAGAGGTCTGGCAGGTTCACCTCTGGACGGCAGGAGCACTCACGCCATCCCTGATCTCAGTCATCCCCGGTAACCTGCCACAGCCACCTCGATGACCAGTAAGGCCCAGCCAGGACACAAAGCTTTCTCACGTCCAGGTTTGCCTCTTGATCCTCAACTTCTCTGCACCTTCTGCCCAAAGGTTCTTGCCCAACCAAGGCGGCAGGATCTCAGCCGGCCCATTAGTGCAAATCCTGCCCTCTTTGATTCTCTCAGCCGGAATGCTCTCTGGCGAGGCCCAAACCATACAGTCCTTTATTCTGCCTCAAAAGTATTGATGACCTTCCATCTAATATCAGAAATCACAAATACAACATAGGTACAATGTACACATGAGCACATAGGTACATGGGCTGGATGTGTCTCTCCCTCCAAAATTCACATCTTGAGCCAAAACATGATGGTATTGGGAGGTGGCAATGAGAATATAAGGGTGGGCCCCCAGGGTGGAGCCAGTGCCTTGACAGGGAGGAAGAGGGCCAGCAGCCAGCTGGTGAAGATGCAGTGAGAAAAAAGCATCTGTAGCCAGGACGGGAGGCCTTATCAGACACCAGAGATGCAAACACCCTGGCCTTGGCCTCCCAGCTTCCAGAACTTTGAGACACTGCCTGCTGTTCACGTCACCTGGTCTACAGGCCCTGCGTTCACAGACAGTGGCAAGCAGAGCCCCTTCTGTGTGTGCTCCACCCCATTTCCTTGGCTCCCCACCTAGGGCCACACATTCACAGTTTACTTATTTCCTCGGCGAATATATTTTTGATCCCTGCCATGGGCCAGACAGGGGGACAGATGAAGTGGGAACCAAAGGAAGAAAGAAACGGCCCTTCACATGAGTCACGGGCCTATTACACTTGAGGTTTACCCAGAAAAATGGCAAATAAAGAAAAATTTACAACCAATCTTCCTAATTGGTGGTCAAGTATGCAGGGATTCTTTAAGTGCAGCCAGGAAAGGACATTGAGGACAATACGAGTCAAGCAGGACTAGTAATAAAGAAAGTGTGCAGCCTTGGATGCCAGGCACTCCTGCCCAGCTGGCTCAAGATGCCACAAGCCCTCTGGGCCAGATAAAGGCTGCAGAGACGTCCCTGAGACAGTGCAAAGCAGAACAGGGTGTCCTATCAGTCATGATTTTCACGATTTAGAAATGAGCAGAAGCTTACCCTCACTTCATTTCTCCTCCCTTCCTGGTCTTTCAGCGCACTTTATTACACCAGAACGCACAAATTCCTCACCGTGATCCCGGATGCGGTAGCTGTTTTCTCTCCCCTCTGCTTCTGGGTAGGACGACCCAAAGATGTGCAGAATCTGAGGTTGGGGCACGGGTGCCGGTCTGGGTGTGCACACATGTGCATGTGGATTCTTACCACCAGTGTGTCCCACCTCACGTGCAGGGTTCTGACATATGGCAAGGGGTCAGCTGGTTGCTTTTTCATTTTGCTTTGCCTCAACAGTTTGGCCAGGTCACAGTGAACACAGTGCTGAGAATGTGGGTGTTTTAATCAGAACTTGGAAGAACCTGCCAGGTGTAAAACCATTTCCAACACAGCCCAAGAACACTCAAGTGAGGACCCCTCGGTACTGCTCTTGTTCTGTCTATTCTAGTTACTTAAAGACCATTTCCCGCATTCCTAAAACCAGGCTCATGCACATCAGCAATGATCCACCAGACCCTGCGGGGCTGACAATCTCTTCTTCTTGTGGGACTATCAGGAGCTCACGTTTCGGGCACAGTTATCTGCAGAGGTAGACTTGTCTTCACACTACAGAAGGACGTGAGTCGTCACTGAGGCCATCCCGTGCTTGTACTAGTCTCCTGGGCCTGCCTCAACAAAGTATCCCAGGCTGGACCCCTAAAACTACAGAAGTTGATTTTCTCCCAGTACTAGAGGCTGGAAGTCCAAGATCAAGAAGCCAAAACATTTATTTCTGCTGAGGGATGCCTCACCATGTCCTCACATGAAAGACAGAGGGCCGTGGCCTCTCCTCACCTCACCAGAGCACCAGCTGGGTCAGGCAAGGTCCCCATGACCTTATTGAACCTTAGTCACCTCCTTAAAGTGCCTCCTCCAAGGGCAGCTATATGGGGTTGAGGGTTTCAACATATAAATTGGGGGGGGACAATTAGTGCTTTTATTAACTGGGTGGGTACATAAATAGTAGACATTCAAAGAGAGATATCCAAATTCAAAGATAATTTGGGGGAAAAAGTTTCCTCATAATAAATATTCTCATAATTAAGCTTGCACTTGCCAACTCCCAGGACTCACCACCTGCCTGGATTCTGCAAAGTGCTGGTGAGGCCTCTGCCCCTGGCCTCCCGGCTCTTACCAGCACAGTCCCTTAGAATGAGGCCCAGAGATGATCAGGGCACCTCATTCCCAGACCCGTTGCCAGCACTTTTTCTGTCCTGGCCTGTCCCCCACCCCTCATGCTCCTCCCACCCTCTGGCTCTGGCTGCCTTCTGACCTCACAGGGGCACCTTCACTCGCAGCTCCTTTTCCATCCCAGCCCTTGCTGAAAAAGAAAAAGTAATGGTCAAATCCTAAAATACAGAAATAGAGTGGAAAATAAAATGAAAATACTCGCCTGTAAGGAGAGCCTGCTTCAGTGTGTATGTCTGGCAGGGCAGAGAATAGTAGAATAAACAAATTACAATATATGCTGTCAGACAAGGCTGTGAGGACAAATGAAGCAGGACAGTGGGGTTAGGAGTTGGGGGCAGGGTGGGCGTGGAGCAGCTTCAGAGGTGGTGTTGGGGGCCGGTGGACATGAGAGTGCAGAGCCCAGACTGCATTGAGGCTGGCCCGGCCGGCCGGAGGCCCTGTGCGCTGCTGCCCCTCCAGGACACCTCCTCCCCCACTGGCTCCAGCCCTGGTGTGTCTCAGAGCTCAGTCTTCAGGCCTCCTATCCTTGCACCTTAACCATGACTGTTCCAACATTCTAATCTCCAGCACACTTAGCTCCTCCAAAGTCCCGCATGGCACATTTCACTGTGCTCTTACTGTCTCTGTTAGATGCAGAGCTGACAACCTGACTTAAAGTGTCTAAAGCTGAACTCACGAGTTCCCCCCAAATTCCCCTGAGCTTACAAACGGTCCCCAGCCCACACCCTGCAGCCCCCCAGGCCCTAATCTGGGTGCTGCAGCAGCCTCCTGCCCCTCAACCACTCCTGCTGCCCTCCCCACCTGCCACCAGAGGGATCCTCACAAGGGGCCAGTCCACTCGGATGCCCCGTCACCTGAGATGTCCTCATAGCTACTGTCCCTACGCTCGCTTTTCTGCTCACCCGACAAATGTCCCAGCTCCCCAACAGCTCACCCGCCCTCTGCCAAAGCCCCACAGCCTTGCCACCGGGACTTGGACACTCCAGCCACAGCCCCCCGTTCAGCCATCGAGAGAAAAGCTAAACAGTGAACAAAAGGAACAACGAGGCTCGCCACCTGAAGCTCAAGTGACGAAGGCGCCAGCCTCATACAACAGAGCTGGCGGGTTCGAATCCAGCCCGGCTGCCAAAATAACAACTACAACAAAAAATGGCCGGGCATTGTGGCAGGCACCTGTAGTCCCAGCTACTTGGGAGGCGGAGGCAGGAGACTCGCTTGAGCCCAGGAATTGGAGGTTGCTGTGAGCTGTTATGCCACTGCACTCTACACAGGGTGACAGCTTGA
>CAUYRH010162251.1:0-10289 GCA_963574655.1 Perodicticus potto | reverse complement strand
GCGCCTGTAGTCCCAGCTACTTGGGAGGCAGAGGCAAGAGACTCGCTTGAGCCCAGGAATTGGAGGTTGCTGTGAGCTGTGATGCCATAGCACTCTACCCAGGGTGACAGCTTGAGGCTCTGTCTCAAAAAAAAAAAAAATGCATCCACTGGGGGTCCTTAGAACATATCCCATGCAGGTAGAAGGGGACTACTGAATATTCACAGAGAAAAATATTCAGGGGCTTTACCTTTCATGTTACATTAGAATTGTCTGCATTTTTTAAGAGATCATTTTTATAAGTAAAAAAAGTTTAAAGATTTCTATGCCCTTTGTAAAAAAGATGATGTACACAAAAGGCCTTGAAAGAGAGGAATGATGGTATAGCAAGCGGGTGAGAAAAAAATAGGGTAGGTGACTGAATATGTAGACCTGATCAGGGCACCAATTTGGTGGTGGTGTGGGAGAGGAGTGCAGATGGTGAGATATTAACATAGGCTCAGTCCTAGGGATACTTACAAAGAACAAACTCAAGAAAATATAAAGGAAATAAGGCAGCCCGGAATGGCTGATGAGCCTCTTAAAGGGGCCTGGCTTGGAGCTGGGTGTTGAAAGCCAGGCCTAATACTGACTGCAGCATGAAAAAGAAAAAAAGCACACATAAACAATGTCTAAATTGGTCTAACTTGTGGAAAGGAGATTCTCTTAGAGCTCCCAACATTTTGTTACAACAACGGAAATTTGATGACTGGCCTAAGTAAGCTACTTTGCTAAGTGTGCAAGGTAAAGCCCAACCACAGGGGCTGGATCGCTTTCCTGAACAATATGCTTGAGAATACTCTGGTTAACCCACTTGTTGCTCACGCTTCTGCTTCCGGAGCTGAATGCCCTCTTCCTCTCTTCTTCGCCTCATCTCCTCAGGGTTTAGGGCATTGTTCTTATAGCTCTTCATTCGATAATTGTCTTTCCCTGGGCTCGCCATGGTCTCTAGAAGAAAGGAAAACACAAACACATTGCTAACAATCCTTAAGAGCACAGCATTTCCTTTTCAGCAGGCTTCTGTCTCTACCCACCCTGCACCTTCCCCTATTCCATGGAGACCACAGCCATCAAAGAGGCCCGCCTACTACTCTCAGTACGCACCTGACATGTCTAACACCACCCCTACCAATACACACATGTACCTAGAGTCTCCTTTAATCACACATAAGCTCCTTAAATAGGTGGTATTACAGCAACTGGTATAAGCATAGTAGTTAAAGGTGTAGGGTCTGGAGCTAGATTATCTGGGTTCAAATCCTGGCTCTACTATATATTAGCTGTGCAACCTTGAACAATTGCTTTAACCTCTATGCTTCAGAATGTCATCTTTAAAACAGGGACACAACTGGCTGGCACCTGTGGCTCAGTGAGTAGGGCGCTGACTCCATATACCAAGGGTGGTGGGTTCGAACTTGAACTGCAACAACAACAACAAAAATAGCCAGGAGTTGTGGCAGGCACCTGTAGTCCCAGCTACTCGGGAGGCTGAGGCAAGAGAATTGCCTAAACCTAAGAGCTGGAGCTTGCTGTGAGCTGTGACGCCATGGCACTCCACCAAGGCAACAAAGTAAGACTCTGTCTTTATAAAAAAAAAAAAAAACAACAAAAACAGGGATATAACAATTCCTATTTCACAGAGTTGTTATAAGGCTTACATAGGTTAACATGTGAAGTACTTCTTAGAATAATGCTAGGAAGGTAGTAAATGTTCACAAGTTTTGATCATCCCCATTTCACCAGAGAGTACTTACATGGCTTATCCAATAAACTCAGATACATTTAACCCAGTCAGGTTAAATATAAGGTAGTAAACTCAATTCTGTGGAATGTTGTATCTTTTTTTTTTTTTCAAGTGGACCTCAAGCTGGATAGAGTGCTGTAGCATCACAGCTCACAGCAACCTCCTCCTGGCTCACCTTCCCAATGCACATTCCTGTGCCCAGCTAATTTTTCAGTTTTTAGTAGAGACAGGGATTCACTCTTGTTCAGAGTGGTCTTGAACTCCTGAGCTCAAGGGATCCTCCCTCGGGCTTCCAGAATTCTAACATTATAGGCATGAGTAAGCCATTATGCCTGGCCTACCAGTTATCTTTCTTTAATGACGTATATGCCCACCATCTTTTTTTAATTTTTTTTTTTTTTTTTGAGACAGAGCCTCAAGCTGTCACCCTGGATAGAGTACTGTGGCATCACAGCTCACAGCAACCTTCAATTCCCGGGCTCAAGCGAGTCTCTTGCCTCCACCTCCCAAGTAGCTGGAACTACAGGCGCCCACCACAACGCCCGGACATTTTTTGGTTGCAGCCGTCATTGTTGTTTGGTGGGCCCGGGCTGGATTCGAACCTGCCAGCTCAGGTGTACGTGGCTGGCACCTTAGCCCGTTGAGCCACAGGCGCCGAGCCATCTTTTTAAATTTTTAAAAATTTAAAATTTATCATGGGCCAGGCACAGTGGCTCATGCCTATAATCCTAGCACTCTGGGAGGCCGAGGCAGGTGGATTGCTTGAGCTCACGAGTTCAAGACCAGCCTGAGCAAAAGCAAGATCCCATCTCTACTAAAAATAGAAAAAATGAGGCAAGAAGATAGCTTGAGCCCAAGTTGGAGGTTGCTGTGAGCTATGATGCCACGACATTCTACCCAGGGTGACTGCTTGATACTGTCTCAAAAAATAAATAAAATAGAATTTATTATGTAATGTAACAAAACAAAACCAAGAAACATACACAAATTCTAAGGAAAAAATATAATGCACATCTGTAAGCCTACCACCAAATAAATCTAAGCACTAGAACATTTTCTTTTTTTATTTTTATTTTATTTTATTTATTTATTTTTTTTGAGACAGAGCCTCAAGCTGTCACCCTGGATAGAGTGCTGTGACATCACAGCTCACAGCAACCTCCAATTCCTGGGCTCAAGTGAGTCTCTTGCCTCTGCCTCTCAAGCAGCTGGGACTACAGGCGCCCGCCACAACGCCTGGCCATTTTTTGGTTGCAGCTGTCATTGTCATTGCAGGCCCGGGCTGGACTCGAACCCACCAGCTCAGGTGTACGTGGCTGGCGCCTTAGCCCGTTGAGCCACAGGCGCCGAGCCTCTTTTTTTATTTTTTGAGACAGAACCTCAAGCTGGATAGAGTGCCGTAGCATCATAGCTCACAGCAACCTCCACCTCCTGGGCTTAAGCAATTATTTTGCCTCAGCCTCCCAAGTAGCTGGGACTATGGGCGCCCGCCACAATGCCTGGCTATTTTTTTTTTTTTGAGACAGAGCCTCAAGCTGTCACCCTGGAGAGTGCTGTGGCATCACAGCTCACAGCAACCTCCAATTCCTGGGCTCAAGCGAGTCTCCTGCCTCTGCCTCCCAAGTAGCTGGGACTACAGGCGTCCACCACAACGCCAGGCCATTTTTTAGTTGCAGCTGTCATTGTTGTTTGGCGGGCCCGGGCTGGATTCGAACCTGCCAGCTCAGGTGTACGTGGCTGGCGCCTTAACCCATTGAGCCACAGGCGCCGAGCCACCTGGCTATTTTTTGGTTGTAGTTGTTACTGTTGTTTGGCAGGCCTGGGCTGGATTTGAACCCACCAGCTCTGGTGTATGTGGCTGGTGCCTTAGCTACTGGAGCTACAGGCACTGAGCCACATTAGAATATTTTCTTTCTTTTCTTTTTTTTTTGAGACAGAGTCTTACTTTGTCACCATTAGTAGAGTACCATAACATCACAGCTCACAGCAACCTCAAACTCTTGGGTCAAGCAATTCACTTGCCTCCGCCTCCCAAGTAGCTAGGACTACAGTTGCCCCCCACAGCACCTGGGTATTTTTAGAGCAAAGGTCTTGGTCTGGCTCAGGATGGTTACGAACTTGGGAGCTCACCCACCTCGGCCTCCCGGAGTGCTAGGATTATAGACATGAGCCACGGAGCCTGGCCCACCAGAACATTTTTAATATGCCTGAATTTACTTATGGGCCCTCTCTTCCCTTATGCCAGGCTCCCTCATCCTCATCCCTCTGTATCCAAAAAAAATCCTGCTATCAAGACCTGTTATAATATTTTGGTATTTTTTATTTTTTTTGAGACAGAGCCTCAAGCTATCACCCTGGGTAGAGTGCCATGGCATCACAGCTCACAGCAACCTCCAATTCCTGGGCTCAAGCGAGTCTTCTGCCTCTGCCTCCCAAGTAGCTGGCACTACAGGCGCCCGCCACAATGCCTGGCCATTTTTTGGTTGCAGCCGTCGTTGTTAGGCGGGCCTGGGCTGGATTCGAACCCGCCAGCTCAAGTGTACGTGGCTGGCGCCTTAGCCACTTGAGCCACAGGCACCAAGCCAATGTTTTGGAATTTTTTAATTTTTTTTTTTTCTTTTAGAGACAGTCTCACTTTGTCACCCTCAGTAGAATACCGTGGCATCACAGCTCACAGTAACCTCCAGCTCTTGGGCTTAGGCGATTCTCTTGCCTCAGCCTCCTGAGTAGCTGGGACTAACAGGTGCCTGCCACAATGTCTGGCTATTTTTTGGTTGCAGTTTGGCAGAGTCCGGGTTCAAACCCGCCACTCTTGGTACGTGGGGCTGGTGCCCTACCCATTGTGCCACAGGCACTGCCCAATTGGGTTTTTTTTGAGACAGAGTCTCACTCTGGTGCACTGGATAAAATGCCATGGTGTCATAGCTCACAGCAACCTCAAACTCTTGGGCTCAAGTGATCCTCTTGCCTCAGCTTCCTGAGTAGCTAGGACTACAAGTGTGTGCCACCATGCCTGACTACTTTTTCTATTTTTATACAGACCTGGTCCCACTCTTGCTCAGGATGGTCTCTAACTCCTGAACTTATACAATCCACCCATCTCAGGCTCCCAGAGTGCTAGGATTATAGACGTGAGCTACTGTACCAGGCCTAGAATTTCCACTTCTGACAACCTACTGGATATAATAAGGTATTTAACTAAGATACTGATTTGCAAATCCCAGATTACCAATGAGGTTAGATTTCTTTCTTTCTTTTTTTTTGAGACAGAGCCTCAAGCTGTCACCCTGGACAGAGTGCTGTGACAAACTCACAGTAATCTCCAATTCCTGGGTTCAAGCGAGTCTCCTGCCTCCGCCTACCAGCCGTCATTGTTGTTTGGTGGCCCGGGCTGGATTCGAACCCGCCAGCTCAGGTGTACGTGGCTGGCGCCTTAGCCCGTTGAGCCACCGGCGCCGAGCCGAGGTTAGATTTCTAAAGTGCTTAATTAGCCTTTCCTTTTCCACTATGCCACTCCTGCAATGGAGCAACTCTCCCAATATGCCCAAATCTAGTTTTAGGCTCCCTTCCATTGGTCAGTTTCTTTCTTGCTCCTATATCATATTACCTTGATTAATAATTTTTTTTTTTTTTAAAGAGACAGAGTCTCACTTTATAACCCTCAGTAGAGTGCCGTGGCGTCACACAGCTCACAGCAACCTACAACTCCTGGGTTTAGGCGATTCTCTTGCCTCGGCCTCCCAAGTAGCTGGGACTACAGAAGCCCATCACAACGCCCGGCTATTTTTCTGTTTTGCAGTTCAGCCGAGGCCAGGCTTGAACCCTCCACCTTCAGTATATGGGGCCGGTGCCCTACTAGATGAGCCACAGGCATTGCCCTGATTAATAATTTTTAACAAATCTCTTAATCTGGTAGTATAGGTCCTTCCACCTTAATCTTCAGGGGTATGTTGGCTCTTTTGGAGTGTTAGAAAACCTTACTATCAGGCAGGCTGGGCACAATGGGTCACACTTTGGGAGGTCAAGGTGGAGGATTGCTTTAGGCCAGAAGAAGTTCAAGACCAGCCTGGGCAACGCAGCAAGCCACTATCTCTACCAAAAATATTTTCAAAAAATTAGCTGAGGCCAGGGCAGTTACCCATATCGGTAATCCCACCATGCTGGGAAAATGAGGCAAGACCAGCCTGAGCAAGAACAAGACCCACGTCTACCAAAAATAGAAAAAATTAGCTGGGCATGGTGGTACACACCTGTAGTCCCAGCTACACAGGAGACTGAGGCAGGAGGATCCCTGAGCCCAGGAGTCTGAGGTTGCAGTGAGATGTGATGATGCCATTGTACTCTATGTGCCGCGATGGAGTGAGACTCTGTCTCAAAAAAGAAAAGGAAGAAAAGAAAAGGAACAAAGAGGGAAAAAATTAGCTAGTGTGGTGGTATGAATAGCCTAAAGTGAAGTCCCAGCTATTCAGAAGGCTGAAGTGAAGAGAATCCTTTAAGCTATGATCCTGTCACTGCACTCTAGCATGGGTGACAGTGAGACCCTGTCTCTAGAAAATTTTTAAAAAGTAGTCTGTAAGGGAATCTGATTGAAAGGGAAGTGAAATTGAAGGTTGAGAAGAGCTAAATTTTGGAGGGATATCGAAACAATCCAACCTTAAAGAAGGAAAATAGTTTGGGGAAGTAATAGAAGTAAGAAGAGTCTTACGATGTACAAGTCTTCACATCTACTTGGCAATGGTCAAGTGGACTTACTGTAAAAAAGTTCTGAGGGACAGCAGTGGCCTCCCTTTGGGGTCCCTGATTACCCTATGCCTGGAGACTAATAGACAGAGGACAGGTTCCTGAAGGCAGCACTATGGACTACTGTCACCTATTACCTGACATGTGTTTTTTCATGACTCTGAGTCTGGACTCTCCTGGAGGCTATCCTGTTCTTTAAGCAGAGCTGATAGTAAAGCTGGAAGAGAGAACCAGGTTGTGTTTCTTTAGTCACCATGGTGACAAGAAACTATCACAAATATTGGCTTATGACTTCACTAGAGAAGTAGGCAAGGGAGGTTAGACAGAAAGGAGGAATATCAGCAAAAACACATCTGGAATCAGCAACCAAAGAAAGACTGGACTCCCTCTCAGCAATCCAGTAATCCAGCTATTTCCATCATGCATCTCCTTACTTGCTGAGGTTAAGTAAAAAAAAAAAATCCACAATACAAATAAACCTTTTCTAGCATCTGACTGTTTTACAATGTCTTTGAGTTCTCTTAGTCAAGGAACTCTGAATAGGTCTCTGAAATTATACTTCCCATTTCTCGGGAATAAATGTCTAATGTTACCATGCATTTTCTAAGCCTTTAGAACCAATGAACTGGCAACAATAATACCAAATAGACATGGGTGAAATATATCCTCCCCAAATTCATATGATGAAGTCCTAAACCCCAGTAATTCACAATGTGACTATATTTGGAGACAGAGTCCTGAAAGAGGTAATTAAGGCAATAAGGTTTTGGGGCAATAAGGTTAATCCAGTAACTGGCATCCTTATGAGAGGGAAAAACACGTTTCATGAAGACAGCTAGCTAGCTAAGACCAGGAGTGGTGGCTCATGCCTGTAATCCTAACACTGTGGGGAGGCCAAGGCAGGTGGATTGCCAGAGCTCAGTTCAAGACCAGCCTGAGCCAGAGCAAGACCTCTTTTCTAAAAATAGCAGGGTGTTATGGCAGGCGCCTGTAGTCCCAGCTACTTGGAGGCTGAGGCAAAAGGATCACTTGAGTCCCAGAGTTTGAGGAGTTATGACATCACGGCACTCTACTGAGGGTGAAAAAGTGAGACTGTTTAAAAAAAAAAAAAAAAAAAAAAAAAAGAGCGATCATCAAAACAGCTTGGTACTGGCACTAAATTAGAGAGGTAGATTTATGGAGCAGAATAGAGAACCAAGACATGAACCTAGGCTCTTGTAATTTGATCTTTTTTTTTTTTTTTTAAATTTTGAGACAGAGTCTCACTATGTTGCCCTTCAGTAGAGTGCAATGCTGTCACAGCTCACAGCAACCTTAAACCCTTGGGCTTAAGCAATTCTCTTGCCTCAGCCTCCCAAGTAGCTGGGACTACAGGTGCCCGCCACAAAGCCCAGCTATTTTTCTGTTGCAGCTGTCATTATTGCTTAGCTGGCCTGGGCCGGGTTTGAACCCGCCATCCTAGGTGTATGTGGCTGGCGTCGTAACCACTGTGCTATGGGTGCCGAACCTCCTCATTTGATCTTTGATAAGCCTATCAAAAATATTCATTGCGGACTCGGCACCTGTGGCTCAACAGGCTAAGGCGCCAGCCACGTACACCTGAGCTGGCGGGTTCAAATCTAGCCTGGGCCTGCCAAACAAAAATGACAGCTGCAACCAAAAAATGTCCGGGCATTGTGGCGGGCGCCTGTAGTCCCAGCTACTTGGGAGGCGGAGGCAAAAGACTCGCTTGAGCCCAGGAGTTGGAGGTTACTGTGAGCAGTGATGCCACAGCACTCCAGGGTGACAGCTTGAGGCTCTGTCTCAAAAAAAAAAAATATTCATTGCGGCTCGGTGCTGCGGCACAGTGGTTACGGCACCCACCACATACACCAAAGTTGTGAGCTCCAGGATACTCCAGGATACTCTTATCAAGGGTGACACAGTGAGACTCTGCCTCAAGGAAAAAAAAATACAAAACATTCGTTGAGGAAAAGATTCCCTATTTAACAAATGGTGCTGGGAGAACTAGTTAGTAACCTGTAGAAGACTGAAACTGGACCCTCACCTTTCACCATTAATGATGTTTGGCGGCCTGGGTTGGATTAGAACCCTCCAGCTCAGGTGTATGTGGCTGGCACCTTAGCTGCTTGAGCCACAGGTGCCGAGCCCATTAACGAAAACTGATTCTCACTGGATAAAAGATTTAAACTTAAGACATGAAACTACAAAAATACTAGAAGAGAGTGCAGGGAAAATGCCTGAAGAAATCAGCCTGGGAGAATATTTTATGGGGAGGACACCCCTGGCTATTGAAGGAACACCAAAAATATATTACTGGGATCTGAGCAAATTAAAAAGCTTCTGTACAGCTGAGTACAGTAAGTAAAGCAAACAGACAGCCTTCAGAATGGGAGATTTCTGCAGGTTATGCTTCTGACAAAGGTCTGATTAACTAGAATCCACAGAGAACTCAAACTAATCAATAAGAAAAGAACAAATAACCCCATTTTCTGTGGGCAAGAGACTTGAACAGAAGCTTCTTTTCAGAAGACAGGTGCATAGCCTACAAACACACGAAAAAATGCTCATCATCTTTCATCATCAGAGAAATGCAAACCAAAACCACTTTGAGATATCATCTAACTCCAGTAAGATTAGCTTACATCACAAATCCCAAAACTACAGATGTTGGCATGGATAGGGACAGAAGGGAACATTTCTACACTGCTGGTGGGAATGCAAGCTAATACAGCCTTTTTTGAAAGAAGATTGGAGAATCTTCAAGGAACTAAAAGTAGACAGACTACTGCTTGATCCTGCAATCTACTAGGTACATACTCAAGTGATCAAAAGTCATTTTACAACAAAGACATTTGTACCAGAATGTTTACTGCAGCCCAATTCATAATTGCCAAGTCATGGAAGCAGCCCAAGTGCCCATCAACTCATGAATGGATTAACAAATTGTGATAAATGTATACCATGGAATGCTATGCAGCCATAAAAAGATGGAGACTTTACATTTTTTATGTTTATGTGGATGGAGCTGGAACATATTCGTCTTAGTAAAGTATCTCAAGAATGGAAAAAAAAGTATCCAATGTACTCAATACTACTATGAAATCAATATATTATCACCTACATATTCATATGAATGGTAAAACATAACTACAGTCCAGACAGGAGGGTGGAGGAGTGGGAGGGGGGAGGGCACGAGATGGGAGGGTATTCAATGGGACCTCACCTAATGTGCATAATACAAATGTCTTACCACAACAAATAAGTGACATGATGGTTATATTAATTAGTTCAATGTGAGCATTCCACATTGTATATCAGATCATTACATTGTATCCCATAAATGCATTAATTTACAGTTATAATTTAATAAAGAAAAACCAACCAACCAAACAAAAAATCCTAGCTATATAGAAGCCAAAGAAAGATCTCAGAAGAAATCAACCCTAGCAGCAATCCTCCAGAACTGCAAGAAAATATATTTCTTTTTTTTTGAGACAGAGCCTCAAGCTGTTACCCTGGATAGAGTGCTATGGCATCACAGCTCACAGCAACCTCCAATTCCTGGGCTCAAGCGAGTCTCTTGTCTCCGCCTCCCAAGTAGCTGGGACTACAGGCGCCCGCCACAACGCCCGGCCATTTTTTGGTTGTAGCCGTCATTGTTGTTCGGCGGGCTGGGCTGGATTCGAACCTGCCAGCTCAGGTGTACGTGGCTGGTGCCTTATCCCATTGAGCCACAGGCGCCAAGCCCAGATTGGGTGACTTAAACAACAGAAATATATTTTCT
>CAUYRH010162250.1:0-23259 GCA_963574655.1 Perodicticus potto | reverse complement strand
AGCAACATTACTGTTCCTCCCCCTCCCCCCAAAGCCACATACACCTCCAGGATTATAAACCATAGAAGCACACAAACGCCAATTCAGTATTAAAAAAAAAAAAAAAAAAAAAAAAAAAAGCTCCAAGTGGGTACTCTACTTGGTTAGGCTAGGATCTCTTGAGCTTTCTTTAGCACAACTAACACGGAGAGGAGGATGGGATAGTCTGATTGGCGCGACCTGGGTCACATGCCAGGCCGGAGGCAGTTTACTGTGACTGGCAGCCCTTCCAGAGTCCCATGATTGCGGTGGAGGAGGAAAGAGCCAGGGAGCTGTTATCAGAAGACAAGGAGGAGCGGGTGCTGGCAGGAAAAATAAACAGAAAGCCAAACGTCTAGAGAGACTAATGCATAAATACTCCCTGGGAATGAGACGGGAGTGGGAGGGAGTCCTGGGACTGCAGAGAGGGGCCTGCAACAAACTTGAAATTTATTTTGAGCTCTCAGTTTTATCTTTTGAAATTTGTGCTTATTTTTACAGAAAAACAATGCCTTCAATTACCATTGAATCAAGTCTGTGCTCTAGGAAGTAGTGTCATATGTGTTTTGTGGCTTTTTGCACGCTTTAGGACGCTGTCTTATACCCTCAAGGGTCTGCATAGCCCACATTGAGAAGCAGGATTTGACCTAAACAGTTACTCCAGACTATCTCCTGACTTCTCTGGTGGCACACCGCATCCATTCCTGCCTAAGCCTATACTCATACCATTTTCCCCTGACCGTGATGTCCTTCTCTGTTCTTACTGCCTCTTCTGGCCCCACTCACTTAAAAAAATAGAGACAGGTCTAACTTTGCTGTCCTGGGGAGTTCAGTGTCTACTCACAGCCTGGTATTGGCACACCACAGCCTCCTGAAATTCCTGGCCCAAGTCATCCTCCAGGAGCTGGGACAAAGACCCAGTGCCACTATAGCAGGCCTCACCCACTTTTGAAGGTGCTCACCAGGTCCCATATCCTTAATAGAGTCTTCCTGGGTCACTCCTTCTGTCTTTAGATCAAATGTATTACAGTGGAAAAAGCCCTGGAGAGGAAGGCTCTAATGTTGCCACCAATTCTCTGCACATCTCTCTGTGAGTTATTTCCTCTCTGCAACTCAGTTTCCTATTCTTGAAAATGAGGAGCTAGACGTCTGTAAAATGAGGGGTTGGACCCTCTTGGCAAAGGGAAGCTCTTTTCCCATTCTTAGCTCCTCTTTGTATACTCCCAAGCAGGAGTACTGTCTGTAATGGCCAAATTTTAGGACATTTTATTGGTTCAGAAATTCAGGGCATGGGGCTTTTTTCACTGGGAAATGAAAAAGTTTTGAGATTAGTGCTCAATTTGGGGAGATCTCTCTCTAACCTTCTTTCTTTGGACCGGAAGCAAGACCTCCCATTTAGAAAGGGGTCCCTCCCACACTCTGCCCCTATTGCAATTCTTCATCTAACAGGGACCAGAGTGAGGCCTGGGGGAAAGGAGGCCATTTAGATAATTTAGCTTAGCAAAGCAGGCTCTCTGTGTGGTCTGACGTGGCTCAGAAGGTCAAAGCCCCAGCTGATTCCTGCTCTGTACCCTGTGGCAGACAGAGGAAAGGATTCATGTGTACAAGGTCTCTCTCTATGGCTCAGTATCGCCTTAACCCCTGCCTCCTTTTCATCCTCTCCCCTTCCTGCGAGTAACTAGGACAGTGATAGGCATCCCATCAATACGGTTTGCTTGATAGAACACAGCAGAGAAAAATGCTTAAGAAAGACTTAAAGAGGGGCACACACATTTGAGCAAAAGGACAAGTTTGGTTGTGCAATTATTCGTAAGTGGAACAAGGGTGTGGCATCAGAGCGTTTGAAGAAAGATCTCAAAATATCTTTAAAAATGGCTATTTTTGCCTTGAAACTGCAGTTTCCGCTTTAATATGAATATACTCTGAAAGTAATGTCTGGTAATGTGGACTTGCTCAAGGAGGAATAATTCGTGGTGGTGGTGGGGAAAGAGCAAGCAGCCTGAAGTGCTTCTAAAGGATAGGAGGGACTCTAGATGGCCTCTGTTCAAATCAGTGCCACGAGGAAAGCTAAACCCTTGGTAAGCGTCTTGTTATACCATGAGCTGGGCACATCACCAAATGGTTCTTTCTGTCTCTTACCAGAGCAGGGAGTACCTAAATTGGGGCATCACATATGTTCTCAAAGACCAGGGTTATCATGGACCTCAGCGGAATTTGTAGGAAAATGCAAGGGGCTTTACCTGCATCTGCAAAAATTTAACTGAGTGGAACTAGGCTTTCAGTAAGGTGTTCTCCTGACTCAGCCATGTCCCGAACTGGCCAATGTATCTTGAGGCCCTGGGCAAGTATCCAGGTACCGCCTTTCTGAATTGCTCCTAGAGGAAAAGGAGGCTGTTTCTATACTTCTTGAAGTGTTACTTTGATTAGACAGGAGAAAGCAGTCTGTTGAGCAATATTACTGTTATTACTCTGTCATGGTTATATTTTTAAATTATACTTTCTCTTTCCTTTGCCAAAAGCAAATGAAAACACACATTTTCTCTACAGATCCAACTAAAGCTATGCAAAGTTTTCCCAGATAGGCTTGAAAATGTATTCTAGGCCCACTGCTGGCCAAATAGGAAGTCTTCCCCCATGTCCATGTCAGGGGAGTATGCTTTTTAAATAATAAATGCAAACTCTTTTTTAAAAATAAAATTTATTTTATGTTTATTGTTCTTATAAAACGAGCATTTTGTTGTTTATACAAGTATTACTTGGAAGATACATAAACATATAATGAGAAAAACAAACACCTCCTATAATACTAGAAACCCAGAAATAACCACTGTTAAAGTTTTGGTATATTTCTTCCTAGCTTTTCATCCATATATTGATACAAAACTATGGATGCAAAATGTTCCCAATACATTACATATTACATTACATATTCAGGAACACATTGCAAAAATAATTCTGCACCTTACCTTTACCACAAAAGCAAGCCCCAGGTAACAATTGCTAGGTTTTGTTTTATTCCTTCCATCCTTTTGTTTGTAAATTGATACAAAACTATGCATGCAAAATGTTCCCAATATCTTTCTATTGCATATTAGGAACACATCGCAAAACCAGTTCAGTATCTTTGCCAGTGCCATAGCTCCGAGAAAACTGCCTCTATAGTCTTCTGGTAAAGATTCTTCCTAGTCCTTTCCCATATTATTGACACAAAACTATGCATGCAAAATGTTCCCAATATATTTATATTACATATTAGGAACACATCGCAAAAATAGTTTAGCATCTTTCTTTGATCACTTAGTATACCACAACTTCAGAGATTATAAAGTTTTGGAACATTTCCCCCCTGGCCTTTTATCTGTATATCGATACAGAACTACACATCTGGGATGCTTTCCATATACTTACATGGCAGAGGTGGGGAAAGCTTTTGTACATTTCTTTTATCACTACACATATCAGGAGCACATTCTCATGTCACAAAAATTATTTTCAGAAACATTTTACTGGCTCACACCTATAATTCTGACACTCTGGGAGGCTGAGGTGGGAGGAACCCTTGAGCTCAGGAGTTTGAGACCAGCCTGAGCAAGAGTGAGACCCCGTCTCCAAAAAAAATAGAAAAAATTAGCTGGGTGTTGTGTTGGGCACCTGGAGTCCCAGCTACTTAGGAGGCTGAGGCAGGAGGATCGCTTGAACCCAGGAGTTTGAGGTTGCTGTGAGTTAGGCTGATGCCACGGCAGTCTAGCCTGGGCAACAAAGTGAGACTGTCTCAAAAGAAAAAGAAACGAAACATTATTATAAGCATTCCATTCCATTGCATTAGATACACCATATTTTGTTTATTCAATCCTTTATTATTGGTCATTCAGGCTGCTCCTAATTTCCGTCCTTAGAAACACTGACATGAGCATCTTCATGAATTTTTTTTTTTTCTGTTCATGTAGTTTTTGTTTTCAACCACTTGTGAGGACTCAACATATTAAAGGTGACCCTATCAAACATTTATAATGCATATAGCTAATATTTTTCCAGTTATTAGCTTGAACATTAATTCTTTAACATTCTAACACAAACATAAAATCATATGCCCTAAGTAAGTTTCAATTCATTAAGGAAAAATTTAATATAATACAGTTTAGTAGTTAAAGACACAAATAGTTAAGGACATTCCTATCACATTCCTATGAAAATACAACTCTTTCCCTCATTAGTATAATGGTGAAAAAAAAGAATAAAAAAAGAAAAGACAACTCTTCTCCTTATTCCATGGAAACCTCTTTTTTCCTTACTTGGGGCTCACTCTCCTCCTGATCCTTTCATCAGTTGGTCTTCTCATACTTACCACGTGTGTTGCTATGAAGTTGAGTGGCTCTCAGACCTTTCAGTTATCAATCTGTCACAAGTGCACAGTGGTAGCTCGTGACATGATGATCCCCGAGATGTCTGAGGTCTGTGAATCCTTGATCCAAAATTTCTCTATCACTCATGACCCCCCAAGAACTTTCTAGAGAACTGTTTTTGACAACATAACAGTAAAACATGACATAACAACAACAGAAAAATACAGAACAAGGAAACTGCACCTCTAATCCCACCACCCTTAAGTAACAAGTATGTTTGTTTGGCAAGTGCCTTCCAGTTTCTGCTCCTACATTTCAATCATGGTGCCTATGTGATTTTGTGGCCCTAATTATCAGAAGCATTTTCTAGGTCTCTATGTAGTCTTTATAATTATTATTTGTAATGGCTAAAAAAGGTTCTATTGAGTGACTAGATTAAGTTAACCCTTGTGGTTGGACATTTTGTTTTCCTAAGATTAGTTGAAGCTGTAGAAAATAACAAATATGGGCCAGAGGTTTTAAATGAATTTAAATCACATTTTGCTGGCTTGTGCACATCAATTTATACACAGCTAGGTAATTTATAAACACTATTTCGTAATCCTGGGGCCAATATTGGGCCTCACCCAGGAAGTGTTCAGTGTGTAGGCCAAAGCTTGTCCTAAGAATAGTCAGTTTCATCTGGAATTTTTCTAACCAAAAATGCTAAATCAACTCCATTTGCTGCTCTCATCTTTACCATGTAGCCAGTTCTGGTTAATAGGTAATGACTTAGGAACGCAGCAGGAGGTCCGGAAGAAGAGGCCCCAGAGACTAGCCTCAGACAAGTCCTAAAACTCAAGAAGCCCCAGTTGTCTTGTAATTATTGTTTTGACTGTCTTATCTGGATATCACTTTCAAGGTTGTTGCAAATAAAAAATATGACAGAATTTGGAAAAGTATGTAAAAATATGATACAAGAGCAAGATGTTAGGATTATTATGATTTTGAGGATGCAGTACCCAGGCCTTTAATAGTCTGGTGCGGTCTGTATAGTGTGTGGGGGTGGGTGTGGGGAACAGGTGAGGGAGCTGCCTTGGGAGACTCAGACTTCAAAGCAACCAAGACTCTCAGCAGTTTGTGGCACTGCTCTCAGTCCCTGCCCCTAGTGGCAAAGCCAGGGCCATCTTCCTAAACTCCTGCCAGTTGCTCAGATTATAGAGCTCAACAGTGCAAGAGGAGTGCTCCAAAGCCATGGCAACCATACTGAGTGGAAGTCTTTCAGGGCTCCTTCCTAACGGCTCAACTTACTATCCCCATGGGGGTTTAAGCCTTTTTGAACTTGCCAAAGAGATCAATTGTAGAGCTGAGGAGGGAGGCAAAGGTGGCAGATAGGTGACATATTACGAAAGAGCTAGGAAATCCTTGATTATTCACTGAGCAGTAGCTAATGGACAACGGACAGGCCTGAGTGGGACTTAGGGTTCTCAGGGAGATGTACGTTTGCTATAGTTGGTGTATAGATACTTTTTTCCACTTAAGAGCAAAGTAATAACTCTTCATACAAATGCATATATAATGTTCTAGGGTTATAATAATATGCAATACTGTAGGTCAGTGGGAAAACAGATCTGTAAAAATGTATGACAAATTGGATATAGTCCCTGACTCAAGTCTTTTAATTCCTATCAATAAACTGATTGGTCTCCCCCAAACATGATTGTGAATCTATTTTTATTTTCATTTTGCAGTCTCTCAGGAAAGCTGCCTGTAAGTTAACTCTTATCTTGTAGGCTCAGTTTTCTACAAGTGTTGCCCTGAGCACTACAGACCAAGATTTGGGGTATAATCCTAGTCCCTGGCTGCCCCATCTGCCTTAATGAGTTGATAGGTATGGTGTTTAAAGACAATCAGCACAATAATTTGCACTGCAGTGTCCTTATGAGGTTTTTTTTAATTGGATAATTGTCTGTATTAATGGAAATCAAAAGCAGCATACAATCATTTCCCCTCCCAGCACCAGCATATTTCTGTTTTCCTGTGTGGGGTTCTACTTTAGCTCTTATCTCTGTACATGCATACATTTTTACAGAGCTGCAAACACTGCCTTTTTCTGTGGCCCTGGTTATTGGCGTCTAGTTTTCCAAGTAACATTGACACACATCTGTTCAAATTAATTGACGTTCTCATCATGATTGACTCATTTGGCGGGAAAACCAAGTTCATATGCCAATTGGAACAAAGATGTGTGGGTATGGGGAAACAGCAGGAAGAAAGAAATAGTGGGAGAGGATTTGTTCAACTTACAGATCATAAAACGTTTTCCAATAATATTTTTAAAGGATGTATAATATTACCCCAAGTGATTGATTATATTTTGCCCTCTTATTGTGGGACACTTGGGTGGTTTTCAATACCTAGTGAGTTAAAATGCATATAAATTACAGCCTTTGAGAGATGATTGTATTTTCTTGAAACAGGAGTCTTCTGTGCTCAGATCTCTGCCAAGAGTGTTGATGTAGTGTCCCTTTGCTGAGAAAAAATGGAAGTACTGCTAACTGGAGATAGTGGATGCCTTTTTAAAAAATTTTCCGTGATTAACTTTTTTTTTTTAAAAAAAAAACTTAGGTTCAGTTCTAGTTTATCAAAGTAACCTGTATATCTTGTCCCACAACTAAAAGAAATGTCAAATTTTAGATTTAGAGCTAGGCTAAGCTTTTCCTAGCTTAAGGGCCAGGGCTGTCTAATAAACTTTATACAATGCCGCGTGCACGCAGTTTCCTCACTAACAAATAACATGTGTTGGGGAAAAACGAGAAAACACTGGAAAGGTGCCTCATTGGAGATGGTAACATTGGATCAATGGATCAGCCGACTATAAATTGATTCACTTTATACAAGTCTCCCACATATTTTGATGGACATTTAGCAAAGTCGAAAAAACAATTTAAAAGAATACCTTAGGGAGTTGTTAAAGAGAATTTATAGTCTGGAACGAATTGCCATCTTCTTAATTGACACAGAAATGTTTGGCTAAAATATTGTTTTATTCACATTTTTGTCCTTGGAGGAAAAGCTAGGCACACTGAAACTTTGAGCGGGTAAACAAAGGTGCAAGGAAAGTTTTAAGTCAGAAAAGGGCACCAGGCAGTCAGGGGGCTGTGTGGACGAGCTCAATTTCGATGCCTCTCTGGAGCCCTGGGCAAAGGGCCGCTTCAATTCTGGAAGGCAACGTCCCCAAGTCAGGATCACTTGCTCCTGGCCCTCCGCCCCTCAAGTCCCCAACCGGCCCAGCCCCAGCGTCTCACCTGGGTCCTGCAGGCGCCCACTGGAGGAAGCTGGATGGCTCGAGCTGTGTCCCTGGGGAGGGCCGGCTAGCACAGGGCCTCCTGGCTTGAGGGGGAAGGGAAGCTAGTGAGAAGCAGTAAGAGTCTTAAGGTGCCCCCGACTCCCAAGTGCAAAGGCAAGCGGAGGTGGAAACCTGTTCGCCGTTCCGGCCTGGGAGGTGCTGGCCAGCGGGGCCCAGGGCCAGTGGCCGGGCCGGGCGGGGACGGCGCTGGGGCTTCTCCACCTGGGAATCGCCAATGGGCGGTGGCCGGGAGACAGCGGGAGCCTCTCCCATGCATAGCCCGGCACAAGGGAGTCCTGTGCGGGACTTGGGACCCCAGGACTCCGAACACTGGGGGCCTTCTGGGGGCCCAGCCCGCCCCGGGAAGCCCAATTCCAGGAAGCCCAGGAGTGGTGGGTGTTTTCGTTGTCTTTGAAGGTGAGACAAGGCATGGCACAGTTTCCACGTCTGCCTACGTGTTTGCCAATAGTTCTTTACTTGTCCCCGCTCAGTATCAAAAACTACCTAAAAGGATTTTCACAAGAAAAGTAGGGCCCCAGAATTAGCCGTGTTTTCTATGTTGACCATCAAGCTGCCAGGCGGGAAGCTGGGAATCCCTTCTCCCACTGACTGAACGCACAAAAGGCCAGCTCGCTGTGGGGGCGGGTGTGTGTGTCGGAGTGGCCTTAGAGGAGGGCAGTTTTGCAGCACCAATAAGCAACAGCGCCCAGAGTTTTGGAGTTTGGCAAGGCTCCTGAATCGACAGCTCAGGTCGTGCCATTTTCTCAGGAACTGTTTTGTCAAGCCAGTGTCCTGCCACTGCCTCCTCCAAGGTGCTTCCTGCGAAAGCCCTCGGGAGACCAAGGTGTTCTTAGGGCAGCGCCTCCAGGGAGGCATGTTGGGAGATTTGGGGGAAGGAGGAAAAGAAGCTAGAAAGCAGAGCCTCATTCTGGAGCCAGCCGTTAGGTCCCCTGCCCTGCTTTCAGCAGGCCTCAGGTTCAGATCGGGCGAGTTGGCGCCTTGGCTTCAGCGGCCTTCAAGGCTTCCCTCTTGGTCAGACCCTGCCGGGGTGCCAGAGCTCAACCGAAGCTCCCTACAACTCAGCTGCGGGTAAGGGAGGGGACGGTGTGAGGAAAGGGCCCCTTAACCTTTCCTGAACTCCAAAGTCCTTTCCACACGCAGGCCAGTAACACCTTTACCAGGAACCAGGAGAGGCATGGGGACTGCTTACAGCTGGTCACCCTTCCCACCTCCCCTTACATCCGTTTTCAATCCCTCCCACCTCATTTCGTTGCTGGGCACTGAAGAAGGGTCTTGTCCTTACTGTCCTGTGGGTGGTGTTCTAAGTGACCAAGAGGGGGAGATTTTTCAATCGCTCAAATTCCACCTGGGCAGGAAAAGGGGTGCTAAAATGAAGCACCTTTTAGGGCCAGCCAAATATTCAAAGACTGGCAAACGTTTGATGGAGTCTTGGGTCTCCCTGCTGGGTCGCGGGGGGAAGCTACAGGCGATGCACTAACACTTAACCTAATGGGCGGGCCGTGCGAGAGTCTCAGACTTACTCAGGCAGCAGAAGCAATACTCCAGAGTACTAATGGGTTACTGCAGTACTGTTCCCGCTGCTAGGGCACGGCTGAGTGCGGGGCACCGCGTCTCTGACTCCCACAACCTGTGTGCCCCACAGCTGCCCTTCCCCGCTCACGTGGCACAGCCACAGTTGAGGGAGGGCGCCGACAGACCAGGAAGAGGGACCAAAGCTGCCGCCCACCTACCTGCTCCCAAGCTGGCCTTGTGAGCAGCGGGTGCCTGGCGGCAGGAACACGCACAGCCCCACCTTCTACCTTCCCCTCGAGGGGGTATAGCAGCGCCTCACGTTTTGAATCATTTACAGACCTTCAAAACATGAATTGCTGCTGCATCCCCTCGGAGTCAACGAAGGGGGTTTGCTCTGGGGTACCTGCAGGTGATGAAAGGCTTGGTGACTGAAGGCAGCCCGCCCTGCTCCACCCAAGGGTGGGAAATAAGCAAACCTTAAGACCACTAGGCCATCTTGTCCCACTGACGTACTTTTTGTAACTTCAGGGTTTGATTTCCAGGATCTGCAGGTGGAGCACAGGGTGTGGCTCTCATTTTTTTTCCCTGAGGATGAATCTTGGAAAAGTGTAGCGATGAAAAACAGAGTGATGGAAGATAGGAGTTAGGGTGGGAAAAGAAAGAATCTTACCTCTGAAAGTAGACGATTAATAAAATTAAATCAATGGAGATAATTTGGCTACATCTGGGTCACTCTTGCCAGCTTCAAAGTCTTGGTAAAACTTCTTCCTGCTGCCTATTACAAATTCCGTTCATTGCCCCATTATAAAAAGTCTTTTCATTTATTGGAAATAGATGCAGATGACTAAAAGGAAATATCCAAAACCTCTATGACAGCTTCAGCTGTTTCTAACCTATAGTATAGCTGTGAAATATAGATCCATCAATACAAGCATCAGATGTCCTTTTAAACTCATGGCTATTGTTTTCATTCTTATAGTAATCACTGTGAGTTTTTTTTTTAAGATCATCAAAGAATGAGGAAGAACTTTCTGTAGATTGAATGCCTGAATGTTTACATATTAAGCTGTTACTCAAACTTATTTATAAACAATTTATACCTATCAATGTCACCTACCAAAACATAAATCAGAAAGTTTAAATACTTGATGTCAAATTGCTCCTTTCTGTTTCAAACAGCTTCACAGAAACTCTTTCATGTCCTGAAATGGCCGGCACTGTGCATACTCCTTAATGATTAACTCATTAGACACCACTTTTCCGTTTTAAAATGGATACATATTAGCAGTAACTTATATGCATTTCCCCCTTCTTAAACAAAATATTCTATGAAACATCTGAAAATAAAAAACACTCTGAAGCCCTTAATCATAATCTAAAAGTTAAAACAACAAAACCAGGACAACACTGTAATGGTTTTGAGAGTTAAAATACAGTACATTTTGGTATAAGTAATAAACACTTAAAGTATCCAAGTCTGCTAAGTGTTTTCTTTCATTTAAAAATTTTGTCTGTTCTTCATAACCAGTACAATGAATGTTAAGTATTCTGTTTATTAATTAATAAAATGTGCAGAGTAATTAATGAAACAAAATAGAAAATCCATATACGGGCTGAGATCCAATGTTAACAAACGCACTATTTATGTCACGGTAAAAATAACAACTTTGTCCCCTAAATTGGGACAAACAGGTGTCTCTAAATTCCTTTTTGCTTTGGCTATGATATTTACAAATAATTTTTACAATGACCTTTGGGATTAATGGAGAAAAATGCCGTTGGCTGCCCTTAAAAAGAAAAAAAAAACATGTTTAGCAAATGTACAATTAAACTTTAAAATTCCACAACTTTCTGCCAATTAAATATTTTACGTTCTACACAAATATGTGAGTCATCACATCAGATGTTAAAGTCACCCCTAACTTAGCATTCCCTTAGTTGACTACTTAGAAAAAAGTTCATTCAAGATAGCATTGGTGTCAAAGGCGAAGGTCTCTTCCAGATTGCTTTGCGATCTCACTGGAATCGAATTCATTTTACTTATACCTTTCACTTTATTCCCTTCCTTCTCTCCCAGTGACAGTACAACGACTTATATCCCTAAAAAGCCACCTCGACCCCTTAGTTTACATATGTCCCCTTAGACTAAAATTTACTTACGAAAAGAGTACAAAGAGGCATCTTGTCACTTCAGGAGCCGGTCATTAGCTGATACAATAGACAAAGAATCGATACTTTCGAGTTGCCATAGCCCCACCCCCTTCAGAACTGCAATGTGTTTGGCCACATGATTTAAGGGCCAAAGAATACGCCTCTTCCTCTGTTCATATTTTAGAACGTTTTGTCTTTTAAGATGCCTTCGCCCCCCACACTCCAAACACAGTATGTGCCTTCTCTCGGCGCATTCGATCCAAATTTTCTCAATGTCAAGTTTCCTATAGGGAAAACTAAACAACCTTGAAAGTTTTAATTCCGGAGAGACAAAGTAAAATTAATCACACATTTCTTTCCAAAACGTATTTTACTGCTTGCAAATAAGAATCAGGAAAAGTCCGTTTACACTCTGACAAAACCAGTCACTGCAGACCCTGGCGAGGGTGACAGTCTGTTACAGCCCCTTACTCAGTTTTCTCTCCCCGCCCCTCCCTGTTAGCTTTTTCCAGCCCGTTTCCTGAGAAATTTCCTGGCCACACTCATTCTCTAAACACTTTAAAGTTCAGTTTTGCCCTCACCCCGGCCCCCCAAAGGGCTTTACACCCCGAAAACAGAACTTTTTCAGAATTATCATTAGTCATTTTTTTCCCCCAGCCTGCCACAGACGACATTACAATAGGGGGGAAAGGCCAGCCAACAATTCCCTTTAAAAAAATCGTATGTCACCTCTCGCTCCACTCGAAAATGGCGCCGAAATCGAAGAACTTCTTAAATTTCATCGTAAGCTTTTTGCAAAGGTTTCTGGGACTTTCCTGCGAAGCTGTTTTCGCCGCGTCGGAGGGCTAGTGACCCAGCCAGCAAGCGAGGGAGGGAGGAAGGAAGGGATGGGAGGCGGAGAGCGAGACGGACGGATCGGCCGCCAGACAGACAGCCAGAGAGCAGCGCCAGGGCGGGGAACAGGGCCGGGACTTAGCAGATGGCGAGGTGCTGGGCACCGAGCGACAGGGACGGAGAGCCCGAGGCCGGCCGGGGTCGCAGCGCGGAGGGTGGCTGCCGCCGAAGCTCAGAGAGCGGCGTGGCAGAGGCGGAGCGCAGCCGAGCGAGTGGCCGGAGCCGCGCGCACCCGGGGAGTTAGCGGGGCAGCCAGCGGAGAGGCGTCGGCAGCGGCCCTAGAAAAAGCCGGCCCGGGGGGCGTGGCCACGTGGTGCCCCGCTCCCCGCCCCCTGTTCGGCGGCTCCTCACGGGGGCCCGGGGCGGAAGGGGGTGGGGAGAGAGCGCGCCGTGTGGAAAGGGTGGGGGGTTGTGCAGGCGCTCGACGCCACCGCCTTGGCGGGCAGCCGGGAAGGGCCGAGAAGGGCACACACGGGGCGCCCAGAATAGCCACTACAGACTAGAATAGCGGGGGTTCCGGGAGAAAAAGAACGCAAAATTTCAAAGCCAAGGGCACAAGGTAGCGCCACGCGCAGCCAAAGTGTCACCCGATGGACGCCACCCGGCGCTCACCGGTCCCCTGGTGGTGTCCTTGGAGGGGCTGGGAGGGCGCAAGGTGGCTGAGCGAACTCTGTAGTGCTGTGCTTCCCAAGGGTACCTGAAATGTTTGGGGAGAGGAAACGGGGTGGGGGGCGCAGACCGCGCGAGTGTAGTGCGCTCCCCACGCGTTTAAAGTGGTGATCTCTCAGGGATCCCTGCACTCACCGCCTTGTCAAGCTCTTAGGAGAGGCCCCCAGAAAAAGGAAAACGCTAAGCGCTTTTTGGGGGGGGGGGCATAGCACGGAGGGAGGGGAAATATTGTTTACACATATGCACAGTGCAAGTGGGAAATTGACTTTAAGATTGAGTGAGGAAAGCGGCTAGAAACCAGCGCTTATTCGGGATGTTAGTGCTGTTAGGGACAATGCTATTTTGTAGGTGTGAGGATGGTACTGGAGGTAAATAGGAGGTTCTTAGAAGATGCAAGCTGAGGTGTAGAGAAGCGAAATGTCACTTCAATGTCTGCAGTTTTCAAATGATGCGGCTAACATACACACACTGAGAGCGACCTGGAAAGTGCTGCAGTGTTAACAGTTGTACTCCGATGGGGGTGAACAGACGGTCCTCATACTGTTCTTTCAATTTTCCTGAATATTTGCAACATGCCGTAATCAAAATTATGGGAGAAATCCCTTAGGAAGTAGCTCCTGAACACTTTCTAAGAACATGAACGCGGCTTCCTTCTCTTTCCCTGTCCCGGGTGGGACAAATCTGACAGCACGCAGGGCTCAAACTCGGCGGGGTCTGGACGAGAAGAGCAATAGGTAGCGTTGGCCTGAGGCGGTCACAGTCTCGGGTGGGGGACGCAGGCCTGGAAGGGCCCCCAGAACCCGGGGCAGGTGGGCAGCCAGGCGCTTAGCGCTGCGGAGGAGCTGCCGAGCGCGCTCGCCCCGGGTCTGAGTGGGGGGTCTTCCTCGCGGCTCTCAGCGACCCCTGGCCCGACTCGGACTCGGTGGGTTCAGCTGCGCTGCGGACGAGCAAAGAAACCCCGTGGCAGCAAGGAGCTGAGCCGCTGGCCTGGCGCTGCCGCGGCGGCGGGCGTCCCCCACGCTCCGCGGGGGAGGCCAGTTGTCGCAGCCTGCAGACCGCGCGCGGGGCAGCGGGGAACCGCGTGCGGGTGCTAGGGAAAAAAAAATCAGGTGCTGAAAGAAAGAAAATAGCAGCGCACGCATGCAGGGACGCGCACAAAATCAGGATCCAAAAATAAAACCTCACATTCCACCGTGCTCCGCGCTTGAGTTTCTTGAGTACTCAGCTCTCGCGCTCGCGTGCATTTTACTGTGGTATTTCTGCAGAGCTGCTGTAAAATCTTAAATTTCTTTGCAAGGGCGACCTCGCAGAGCAGGGCATTGCATGCGTTGTGTGGCCTTTCGCTGACATCTGCCGCTTCCT
Organism: Perodicticus potto; assembly: GCA_963574655.1. Classification (NCBI taxonomy): domain Eukaryota; kingdom Metazoa; phylum Chordata; class Mammalia; order Primates; family Lorisidae; genus Perodicticus; species Perodicticus potto. Next base: position 8,961 of record CAUYRH010162250.1, on the reverse strand, counting down.
TTTGCGGGGGTGGGAAATGGACAGTAGAGTCTTCAGAGTCTGCAAACCTGTTTTGAAAAGTTAACCAAAAAGATTTTACAGACCCAAATTTTCTTTTCAGGAAAGGTTTTAAAACGGCTGATACTTGTCTGGTTTCGGTAGGCGCTAAGACCTTTCTCTTATAACTAACTTACAATTTCCCTGTTAACATCTACAAAACCTCTCGTGGGCTGAAAGTTTGCCAGGCTGTCAGACGTGACCGAACAAGCTTCTAAATCCTCTGATAGATCATTTATAAAATTCTGGTGTCCTAGGGGTGAAAAGCTTTCCTTGCCTTTTAAGCCTTGGCCTCATGGGTCAATTTGCCTGGGTTGTTGCACATAAGTATTCATTTCCCCACCTAAATTAGTAGAAAGGCAGGCGATCCCAGCGATGTAAGATAAAAGCTGAGTTTGTGGCATGTTCTGTAAAGAAAAATTGCAACAGCTTTCTTTATTAAACTCCTTTTGCTACATCAGCAAATTAGAGAGCCAGTTGAATATTGATGAATTCTTTGAGGGTGAGTAATATGGCTACAGGCCGGAGAAAGTGAGGGAGGGCAGGCTTAAGTATTTACTCAAGTGAACAATCTTCAAATATTTTTCAAATATGATGTCTCAAGGATTTTCTTAAGACCTTTGAAGCAAACCCTGATTCTGCAAATGGCTGCTCATTTAGTAGGCCTTTCCCAACTTGACAAAATTCACGGGACATAAATTGCCCTAAGAAATGCTGACAAACTCACTCAGGAATTAGAAAGGGGACACAGCTCACTAACTGGGGTGTTAGGGACGCCTCCAACTTGTCGTTAGGCAACTTCTCACTGGTCAAGTTAGGAACCCTAAAGGAAAGGAACGCCAGGTATTGCTTTTTGTCACTTCTGAAATACTGTTTGAAATCAGGTATTTTCAGGAAAATAGCACATATTTTTCCTTTCTATTTTCTTCCATGAAACATTCAGAAATTACCTTGATGAGAAATAATTATAGTCAACCGAGGGAGGAGACTTTAGCATTAGCTTTGAAGAGTCTGAAGCTGCAGCTGAGAAAAAACAAATTAGCCCTAGACTGGAGATATTCAGCAAGAAAGTTACAGATAATAAGGTATTTGGCATAATTTTTGGCTAGTATTTTCTGAAAAGCAATTGTGAATGAATTTTTGGAAATAGATTTTAGGGAATCCAGTTGAATTACAACTTCTTTTTCTAAATTATGAAGAAAATTTCTAGAACTTACCATTTTTATTTTACGTTGTAACGCTGTGTATGATTATGTTTTTGTGAAGGCTTTGAGTCAGGGAAACAAGATTTTCCTCATGTTGTGAATATCCAGAAGTCTTCAGAGAGATAAAATTGAGATAGAGTTACAGATTTAACAGAAAGAAAGCAACTGGAATTGGGTTATGAGGCTTCTACTATGTTATTTGTAAAGGCCTTTTTTATTTTTATTTTTTAGGGTTCAAGGAAAGGCTATAGTAAATAGTAACTATATAATAATGCTGTCCTACCAAATTCAACAAAAAAGATAGTGTCATTTGAGGAATTGTATTTTATGAAATTAGTTATGGTAAAAATAGTTCTTAGCAACATTTAGAACTTTGGGAGAAATTTTCAAGGCTTGACTTCTCTCACCCCCATGGTGTCACCAAGAAAAAGGAGAATGAATTAATAAATTTTTCCTTTATTTCAAAGAGGAACTTAATAAGTCATTGATGGCTGTTACTTTTGATTTTGAGATCTCTTTTCTCCCCTCAAAGATGCACTGCCTTCCATGCTGCTGGGATTTCTTCTTCCTTAAACAAGCCATGTTTTTCTTGTTGGGTGTATACTATTACTGTCTTAATTACTCCTGGATTTCTGCCCATTAAATCAAAGACTGTCTCATATGACAGAAATGATTGGAACTTTGTGCCAAGGAGGGCCACAATGAAGGGGTATAGGACAGCCTCAGTCTCTCCGTACAATGTGCTGGCCTTATAGTTTGACCATAAGCAGACATGACTTGCTGTCCTTTGCAGAGTTGGAAGAGACAGAGCAAAATGTAATGACAGGGGCAGGGAGACCAAAAACCCATCTTTTGTGTGTGTGCTGGTCAGAAAGGCTGGGTTTGGTCACTTAAAAAATTATGGTCGAATTAAAAATTATGGTCGCTGCTTTCTAACCGTACATTTCTAGCTCGTTCCTTAAGCCTCACCTAATTATGAAAAAGAAAAGAGAAAGGTACCCCCAAATAAACCAATGTCAACATGCCAAATGAAATTTTTCTCAGGGAGGCTGAAGTGCATTTGGACAATTGTTTGCTCCATTTATATTTTAAAAAAAAAATCGAAAAAACCCAAACAAACATCGAAAACCAAAAGTGACCAGCCCCAAGGAGGTCCTGTAAAGAGCTCTGAGCTCTGCCAAGTTTGAATGACGTCACTTTTAGGATCTTGCTATGTTGAGGGAAATCTCTCCTGGGGGCAAATAATATATTGCTGGGTAGAAGGAAGCAAAGAGAACAGGAAATTGAAGAGTGCTAACGGATGCTATCTTTGTTTAAAACCAAGATGCAGCTAGATGTTTTCCAAAGCATGAAATACTTTGTTGAAATAGAGAAGGAAGGAAAACAATGCAACAACTGACACGTCTACATGAAAGGTGTTGCCAACTCACCCACAGTTCTTTTCTTGTCCCCTTAATATCACTGTTCACATTAAAACAAAGTAAGACTTAATAGGTAGAGTTTCTACACCTGGTGGAAAATGTCATTTCTTTTACCTCCTGTCTCTTAAAATAATTCTTGGGTTTACAATTGGTTGGAAGTTTTCAGTAGTTAATGACAAGAGTAAGCCCCATTCATTGGCATAAAAGGAAATAAAGATATGGACCGACTTTTTAATTTTAGCATTTGCCCTAAACCCCAGAGCTCACTGATTCTTTAGCCCAGAGTCCCCAGAAATGTCTAGGCCATAGGCAGAAAAGAGTGAAAATAAGAGTGAGGTAGAGAGTGAGGGCCAGGGCAAAAAAGAGAGAGAAAGAAGAGGAAAGAAAACAAGGAGAACAAGTCTTCTCCTCCATTCCTATTACCTGTCCTCAAAGTCAAACTTCAGTGTGCCACCAGAAGGTCACGAAGGTGACCTGTTCAGCCCCCCCCCCCACTGATCTCTCAGCTGAGTTTTTTCCTTCTCCCAGTGGTCCCTTGAGTTCTTCTGGGAAAACACAATTTTGATCATATTAAAGATTGGCACAAAAACACATGACTGAAAACCTTAACTCCCGAATTTGGCAGTCAAGGCCCTCTACAACCTGGCTCCTATCTGTTCTTCCGGTTGCACCTCGCAGCCTCCAGCCACACCTTCTTCATGCTTCCTTACGGGCAATGTCTATTCTTCCCATTTCTTCATCCTTTAAGGCCCAGCTCAAGGGTCGCCTCCTTCTTGAAGCCTTCTCAGATGGACTCAGAGTTGGAGTTAACTGACTGAATCCTGTCCTGTTACAGCGCTTTAATGAAGTTAGTTGTACTGAGACTGGCCGCAAGCTCCTAGAGCAGTGGTTCTCAACCTTCCTAATGCCACGGCCCTTTAATACGGTTCCTATGGGTCGCGACCCACAGGTTGAGAACCGCTGTCCTAGAGGGTAGAGGCACCTCTATCTGTAGGCACCTACTCAGCGCTTTGCACAGTAACTTGCATCAGTTGGTGTTGGAGAAATATTTGTCAAATGAATGTATACCGAAGAGGGAGAAAAAAAAACGAAGGGAATGAGAACAAGCTGTTGTATTGGTGGTAAAGATAATGGTTAACAACCTCACCAATGGTTTAGGTGCCCTTGAGTGCCCTTGGTGCCCTTGGTGCCAGCTGAAGGTGGTTTAACCCAGATCTAACAGGTTGGCTTCACAGAAGTCGGTCTGGGGATGATATTTGGAACACATTTCCTGGAATAATATGGAATTAATTGACTTTTAAACTACTTGCTCAGTACTATAAAGCCTCTTCTGAGAAAGTGTTACCATCATTTTATACTTTTAAGTTTCAAGCTAGAGATGAGGTGTGGATGGAATGGAGGAAAACAGCATTTTTAGAGGCCCAGAGGTAGAGCTGAAAGGAGACAGACCCAGGTCGACTTAGCCTTTCTACTGGAAATAGTTGGAGGATGGGTTGTACAAGTAGGGTGAGATCAGATTATGGGGGGCCTGGAAATGGGCAGAGGAGTTTTGATTTCAGTTGCCAGATGGTAGGGAGCCTTTAAAGGACCTTGAGTAGGGGCACGATGTAATGAAAACAATGTTTCTCACATTCACTTGGCTTATGTGGTGGCTCTATGGACTGTGAACTATGGTGAACCTAGGACCATCTGAAGCACCGGAATATCTCATTCTCCATGGCACACTGCAGTGAATTTTCTTTTTTTCCTTATTTCTTCTCTCCCTACCCCCAATACGATCTTCTGGGCTAGAGTGATCATAGCTCATTGCAACCTCAAATTCTTGGGCTCAAGCAATCCTCCTGCCTCAGCCTCCTGAGTAGCTGGGACTACAGGCATATGCCACCATGCCTGGCTGATTTTTCTGTTTTATGTAGAGATGGAGTGTTGATATTTTGCCCAGACTGGTCCCAACTCCTGGCCACGAGTAATTCTCCTGCCTTAGGCTCCCAAAGTGGTGGGATTACATGCGTGAACCACTACACTCAACCTGAATTTTCTCATTTGGGAAGAGGAAGAGTGGAAAAATACTACTTACTGTATGCCTGATATGTATCGGGAGATGTATTAGACCCCCCCATCTCCCACATATTCTCTCCCTCCCCCTCTCTCTCTTACATGCCTGCACGTGCCTGCATGAGCCAAAAGTCCTGGCTAGGACTTGCTTTTAATTGACCTTCAAAGTTAATCAACTTCTTGCTAAATTACTTATAAAAAGTGTGCTTTAAAATACCAGTAAATATCCCGCAAAAAATAATTAACTGAAGGAATCCAGAAACTTACCATCATGTGCTGATTTCATGGAACAGAGGAATAAAAACACAGTACACACCTCCTGGATTGAGGCTAACCGTTTTATTGGTGGTGGCAGAGAATGTTCTTTCTCATGAGAAGTTTAAAAAATTGTCACTAAATATTTTCATGAAGTTGAAACAACATTGAAAGTAACTGGGGCGACTTAGATATTCCCCGTACTTGCTGTAACCCAAGTATCACAATGTATTTAGAGCTTAGAGACATCTGACTATTATCAGAAAGAGTGTGATTTCACTCTACCTTAATGGATCGAAAATTAAGCTGCTGAAATATGAACTGAACATAAGAATTGATTCGTACTATGAACCATAAAAGAGCAAGATTTTTGAGGACATTATTTTATTTAGATTGCAGGCTATAAATTATTACAGGGAGTTGGTGTAGGAAGGACATTGAGACTTACTTGTGGGTCAGTTTGTTCCAAACCTGACCCACTCTTGGCAGTGGGGAGGGCTGGAATTTCTCTGACCCTGAAGTCACCAGCCTCACTGTGGCGTTAGAACATGTCGCTTGTCATGTAAATGTAGATTCAAAAATAGAATAAATATTCTGTGGGCATTGCTAGAAAAATTAACTTTTAAAGATGTGTTAAGTTATAGACAGAGCTTTAAGGAATTCTTGATAGAAAGAAATAGGTATTTGGCTAAAAGTCAAAAATTTTGAAGTTACTTTCAAAGGTGAATAATTTACATTAGTATGGTGTTTATATAATAGGATGTGTGTGACAAAGTTAAAACAACATTGAAAATAACTTGGGCAATTTATTCCTCCTAGTAAACGTAGAACGTAAATGCCCTTGAATGTATATTTCTAGACTGCTGGCAGGGATTTTTTGTTCCTTTATGTTTCAAAACTGGTATCAGCATTCACTTGTCTGTGTCAGAGCAATTCTCCCATTTACTTCTCTGACTCAGAGCAATTCTCCCTGCAGAACATCTATAAATGAATGCTGACAAAGCCACGTGGCAAAGGGCAAGCCTGTCGTTTCCCTTCCGGAAACCTGTTTATGTGTCCTCCTGCAATCCCACCGCCTGCCCAGGCCACTTTCGCCCTTCTCAGCTACTGCTGTTTCACAATTTTGTGAGTAACTTTGATTTCATGCATTACCCTTTAGGTAAGTTCCACGAACTTCACCAGTGGTCAAACCAGATGGTTGTGAATTGCATAAGAACAAATCAAGCCCCCTGTATCTTGTCCTTAGATGCTGGGTAATAATGGCATATATATATATATATGCTCATAACAAATGTGCAGACATATACACACATATTCGTGCATACAGACACAGGCACATACTTATATGTTAATTACCTGGATCCCCCACCTCCCCACCCCACTCTGAACTACTTTAGAGTATTGTTGGTCTGACCTGAATTCATTACGTTAGAGGATCACTGCAAGAGTTCTTGTTCTCACTAATACAGGGACCATTAGAAACAGCATCAGCGCCTCTCCCCAGTATCGTCATTGATATTATTTGGTTTACATGTTAACACTTTTTTTTTTTAATTTAAAAGTCTTCATCAATAACCTGGCATAAAAATAAATAGAAGCAGTGACTTACACCTGTGATCCCAGCACTTTAGGAGGCTGAGGCGGGAGGATCATTTGAGACCAGGAGTTGGAGACTAGCCTGGGCAACATAGTGAGACCCTATGTCTGCAAAAAGTTAAAAAATTAGCCGAGCATGGTGGCACATCCTGTAGTCCCAGCTACTTGGGAGGCTGAGGCAGGAAGATCACTCGAGCCCAGGTGTTTGAGGTTGCAGTAAACTGTGATTGCACCACTGCACTCTAGCCTGGGTGACAGATGATACCTTGTCTCTAAATAAAAAATAAATAGAATAGATAGATAAAGGCTTTCTATGGAATGATTTTCACCAGTAAGTCAGTCCTGTAACTTGTCTTCCCTGAAGACGGAAAATACAACCGAGGCAAAGGTACACCAGTGACAGAACAAGCATGCCTTTTCCACCCAGTCTGTGTCTTGCCATTACTTGTATTTACATAATTAAATTGAAGACTCTATTTGTGGAGTTTGCCACTATGATCAGATTGAAGGTGTGGTGGGCAGCTTCTATGATGATCCTGGTGATCCCTGCCTCTTTGTATTCCCACCCTTGTATAATCTCCTCCCCTAGGGTGTCAGGACCTAGAGACTCTTCTAACAAGCAGAATACAGTAGAAACAGTGGGTTGTCACTTCCGAGACCGGGTTACAAAGAGCCTGTGGCTTCTGAGTTGGGTTCTGTCATCCCCATCTTCTTCCTCTTCCCTTTTCTCTTTAAAAAAAAAAAGTTTGGGATTCATATAAGGGCATATACAATTGGGTAACATCGTTTGCACTTGCTAGGTAAAGTCCAACTTGTATTTGAGTCCTTCACTCAGAAGATGCGCCATATACCCCTATGTTGTACCTGTTAGGTGGGAGCTTGCTGAGCCTCCTCCCCCCTTCTGGAATTTAATTGTGTTTTTCCTCTTGTGTGGGCCTAGAGTTGTTCATCTACTAGTTTCAAATTAGTATTGAGTACGTGCGGTGCTTGCTTTTCCATTCTTGAGATATTTTACTATGGAGAATGTTCTTTAACTCCTTTCTCCAGGTAAATACAAAAGATGTAACGTCTCCGTCCTTTTTTCTGGCTGACTATTCAATCCCTTCTCTTTCTTTATTGCCTGCCATGTCATAAGGACAGCATATGGAGAAGGCCACAGAGAGGAAGCGAGGTCTCCTACCAACAGCCACTTGAGTGAGCTGGAAGTGGTTTTTCCAGCTCCAGTTAAGACTTGAGCTGACTGTAGCCACAGCCACAGCCACAGCTGACAGCTTGACCTCAGAATAGACCTGGAGCCAAAGGCACCCAGCTCAGTCATGCCCAGACTCTTGACCCACAGAACCTGTGAGATAATAAAGGATGGTTGTTTTGGAGTAATTTGTTATTCAGCAATAGATAACTAATACAGAAGGTCTTGTAATTGTATAACCAACATGAGTTTCTAAGCTGAAATCTGACCTCAATTTGTTTTCTTCTGAAAAAGTAGAAAAATCACAAGGTTGAAGGTCTCTCTCTTGCTCTTTTTGGGAATAAACAACTATAATTACAGTTTAAACAGGATATTGTAGAGATCCATCACAGGGATTAACACTAATTAGAACTAAAGGATGTTTTTGTGAAAGTCGGCTTTCTCTGTACAATAAACACTTGTCCCTTGATAATGTATTTCTTATAAACATGGGTGTGTGTGTGTGTGAGAAAGAGAGGGAGAGAGATAGAGAGAGGGAGAGAGAGAAGCACTGTGTTTAATTTAATGGTTGACCAGGGTTTCATTATTGATGGAGGAAGGGCGGGATGGGGGTATTTATATACATCTCCAAAATGGGCTATAGTTTCAAAGTAAGGATAAAGACAATTGTTTGCCCTTAACCCATATACTTTACAAAGTGTTTTTCAAAAAAGAATCTCATTTGCTATATTCAGGCTACCACAATAAAAATTTAAACATTACTCTGAGTCTCCTTTTATGGGTGAAAAATCTCATTATGGCTCTAAATTTCAAATTTATGACAAGCAATTATCATAACAAATGGTTTCAGACCTTTTTGGCTTTCCCAGAGATTGAAAGGTGAAAATGTTCATTTCTCTTGATGGCAACAAAGCATTTATTACTATCACAACTATGATTTTTTTTTTTTTTTTTTTTGAGACAGAGCCTCAAGCTGTCACCCTGGATAGAGGGCTGTGGCATCACAGCTCGCAGCAACCTCCAATTCCTGGGCTCAAGCGAGTCTCCTGCTTCCGCCTCCCAAGTAGCTGGGACTACAGGCGCACGCCACAACGCCCGGCCATTTTTTGGTTGCAGCCGTCATTGTTGTTTGGCGGGCCCAGGCTGGATTCGAACCCGCCAGCTCAGGTGTACGTGGCTGGCGCCTTAGCCCACTGAGCCACAG
>CAUYRH010162244.1:0-27191 GCA_963574655.1 Perodicticus potto | reverse complement strand
GGCTCAAGCGAGTCTCCTGCCTCCACCTCTCAAGTAGCTGGGACTACAGTCGCCCGCCACAACGCCCGCCACAATGCCCGGCCATTTTTTGGTTGCAGCCGTCATTGTTGTTTGGTGGGCCTGGGCTGGATTTGAACCCGCCAGCTCAGGTGTATGCAGCTGGCGCCTTAGCCCGTTGAGCCACAGGCGCCGAGCCATCACCAAGTTCTTAATAGCTTTTTTTCAGTAGCAGTGTTTTATACTCACTGCCAGTTTTTTAATTAGTGAGAGAAAGCCATAAGTAGCACATGTAGTCAAAAGCATGATTTTTAATTGATGCCAGAGTTGATTAAGACTTTGAGAGTGTGGTCTCTAATCCCGGTTCTGAGCGCTCTAACGGGAGTTAAGCCATCTTAGAACTTGGCATTACACACATGCCTCAAACTGTCTCTGGAGGGTCACCTAGTAGCTCGAGACCCTCACAAAGCATAATGGGAAAAAGGCAGCCTTTTATGTTACCTTTCTTGTAGTACCACAGCAAGAAATGGAGCCCAGTGGTGTATTGTTTCTGTATTTTTTACTTAGGAAATTTAGTGTCAGTGAAGTTAAATTGTAAGGTCTCATACTGTTCCAGCAAGAACAGACCACACATAGTTTGTTCATGCAAATGTTTTTATATCAGTAATCACTCAACTTAAGGTCTTTTTTAACTAGAGTTCTTGACAGGAGCAGTCCCCTCAACATCTTCTATACTGGGCACTTAATTTAGTTCCATATATGTGAAATTAAATCATTTAATTTCAGTCTTCTGAGTATTTTATTTATTGATTATTTTTATTTATTTGTTTATTTTGAGACAGAATCTCACTGTGTTGCCCTCGGTAGAGTGCTGTGGCATTATAGCTCACAGCAACCTCAAACTCTTAGGCTTAAGAGATTCTCTTGCCTCAGCCTCCCAAATAGCTAGGACTATAGGCGCCCGCCACAACGCTGGGCTGTTTTTTTTTTGTTGTTGTTTCATTGTTGTTTAGCAAGCCTGGGCCAGTTTGGAACCTGCCAGCCCTGGTGCATGTGGCTGGCGCAATAACCTGAGCTACAGGCACCTAGCCAGTTTTGTGAGTATTTGAAATGATTATTATTCCAAAGATCATTTCTGCTTATACCTGTATTTGTGACCTTGATCCAGTGGTGTAATCCAGCTAGGCCCCAACCTTTTCAGTTCAATGAAATGATGGTACTAGTTGATGGCCAGTGGGTCACGAGTTATGAAAGGTGAGACATGTTAATGTGGAGAGTGAAACTCTGTCAACTTGGCTGGTTACTGCTCTCTCCAACCACTGGGAAGCAGGGACAAAAGAGCACCAGCAGGGGGGTCGCCTGCTCGATTCCCTTCAGGGCAGCCTTGCAGTCACGGCTTCAGAGACACAGCCACAAAGTGGAAGTTGAGGATTTTAGTACTCACAGACCTGAGGGTTGGGGTGGGAGGTGTACAGCAGCCCTGTAGGAGTGCACAGGAAGGTGGGGGATGGAGGGGAGCGGCAGGTAGAGGGAGAAGGGGAACCAGCAACTAGCAGAATGTATTGGAGACTCTTGACTGGCTAAAATTTACTCAAATTATTCAAAAATAAGTGTCATTCTTTAGTTATTCTGCATAATATTGTGCTCCCAAAATAATTTTGATACTGTTTTATGAACTATTGGTTACCACTTCTGGGTATAAGAGACTTCATTTCAAAGTCACAGGTAAGAGTTTAACATAATTGTCAGTAAGGTATCTGGAGATGGAGTTTGAAAAAGAAACTCAACTGGCTCGGCACCTATGCTCAGCGGCTATGGTATAGCGGTTTGGCTATGTACCAGCCCCAAACACCAGACCTGGCGGGTTCGAATCCAGCCCGGGCCCGCCAAACAACAATGACAACTACAACCAAAAAATAGCCAGGCGTTGTGGCGGTTGCCTGTAGTCCCAGCTCCTTGGGAGGCTGAGGCAAGAGAATCGCTTAAGCCCAAGAGTTAGAGGTTGCTGTGAGCTGTGACGCCACGGTTCTCTACCCCCGTGACAGCTTGAGACTCAGTCTCGAAAAAAAAGAAACTCAACTAACAGTAATGACCCTTGTAGCACTAATATTACTATGTTCATTAGAAAAGTTTATTCTAAAAAAAAGAAGTAATTCTTAATAGAAGGAGTCTATATCTCATACTAATAAAGTTAACTTGATTCATAACATGTTTTATACTGGATATGATTGAAAGTTTTTAATATGGATTATCATATCTAAAGTCCACTTAGAACTTTTAAGGGTGTTAGCTGCTCTTAGGTACGTGTTATATTACAGTAACCTAAAATACCTTTATTTTCAGATGTTCTTATTAATGGGTTTCTGAAATTTTAATTGCTATTGATTTTTCTTTTCATAAAAGTTATGATTTTTAAAAGTTATTAGTTTCATTTCCCTACCAGGATCTGACTTTTGAATTCATACTGCGTGCCAAGCACTACACTAGGTACATTTTGGAAAGACAAGTATCTCATTCCATTTCTCATAAATGCAGCTTAGAAAAAGTGATGCATCTTGATTTAAATCACACAGTAAGTAATAGATTCAGGATCAGAACCAGAGCGTGGGCTGTTTACACTAATCGGTATCGCCTTGGGGAAAAAATGGCTTATTCCAGAATGTATTTTGTAATGATGTGAACGTAAAGAAAATGCAGGAATTCTCTAAGAGCTTTGCTTTGTATTTAATACAGAGGTTAAAATTAATACTTACGTTCAAATATATCTTATTAGTGACTTTGTAGAAATAAAGCTGAATGTGATTTTCCAAAACTGGAGGGGTAATTAGTTGATTCTGAAAAAACGAACCAGAACCTCAGACACTCATTTTGCTGAAATGTGCATTTATTATAGATTCTTTGCATTAAACCTGCAGTTTCTTAGCATGATGTAATAGGTTTGCCTCTTTCTTTTGGAATGGCAAGTTTGTACATGCTATCTGATCTTTATTTATTGACAGATTTTTCAGGCAATTATAGAAGAGATTTCTTAGAGTAATTTGGGTTATTTTAAAAACGTGTACTTGGGCACAGTGAGCACTTACTTTTTAGTTCCTGTACATGTATTCATCCATAAATTACTAGATGTCTATAAATTTATATATGTCTATAAATTACTAGATTTGGGACTTGGGAAAAGTTAGTTTTTTAAGCTCTCTGAGACTTTTCTCACGTTTAAAAGGAGGCCAATGGTAACTAACTCAGTGAATTACACTGTGAAGAGTAAATGAGTCATGGTACACAGTGCCTAGTTTAGAGTTAGAACTCAGGCCGTTTATTGCCATAATTACAAAATAGTCCCCTGAGTGTGTAATATTTGAGAAATGTTAAATCACTGGGCATATTTAAATGCTGTCACCTGAGGATGGTGAATTAGAGGAAAGAACATGGATTTATTTGATTTAATAACGAATATGTACAGATTGCTTAGAATTGTTAACATTTAAAAACAGGTGATCAGGGCGGTGCCTGTGGCTCAGTGGGTAGGGCTCCGGCCCCAGGTACCAAGGGTGGCGGGTTCAAACCCAGCCCCGGCCAAACTGCAATGACAACCAAAAAAAAAAATAGCCGAGCGTTGTGGCAGGCACCTGTAGTCTCAGCTACTCGGGAGGCTGAGGTAAGAGAATCGCCTAAGCCCAGGAGTTGGAGTAGCTGTGAGCTGTGTGACACCACAGCACTCTACTGAGGGCAATAAAGTGAGACTGTCTATACAAAAAGCAAAAAAAAAAAAAACATGTGATCAAAGAAATAATTTCCAATGGTTCGCAACCTTCCTAATGCCTCCTAATGCTGTGACCCTTTAATACAGTTCCTCATGTTATGGTGACCCCCAACCATAAAATTATTTTCGTTGCTACTCCATAACTGTAATTTTGCTACTGTTATGAATTGTAATGTAAATGTCTGATATGCAGGATGTATTTTCATTGTTACAAAGGGGTCGCAAGCCACAGGTTGAGAACCGCTGCTTTAGACAAATCTCTAAAATGAAAAATGTAAAACCCATCTTTTGAAGAGACAGGGATTAATGGTAATGATGAAGATATTTCACATAAAAGAAAGAGAAGCCAGGCTCTGTTAAATGTTCTCAGTCTGTATCACCCCTAGAGGTAAAACTTTAAATCCATCACCACTTCCAGGTGCCTCAACATGCATTAAAAGGCTGGTAGAAACTTATTGTTTTGTGTATAGGTCTGTGTATTTCTCAAAAGTTGGGGCTTCCCGTCCTGTAGCTGAGGGAGATATTCTCTATGCATTATATCCCTTTTCCTCACAAGGCTCTCAGCCAGTCTCTCTACTGTGGGGTGTCAGAACTTCCTGGGGACCATGTGGTATGAAACGTGTCCCGGTCTGGGGCTATGAACCTTACTTTCCCTGGGTGCAGCTCTCAGGACTTCTGTTCTTAAGAACTCGTTTTGGGAGACACTTATTTATATTGCTAAGGTCCTCTTCCTTAGCATCCATATTTAACATTGTAGTTTTCAAATAACAACCCACACTTTGTGACACCATTTGCAGAACTGCATTGTAGCAAAATAATGAGTTTTTTAAAAGCAATTTATATGGAACCAGGTCTCCAAAATATGAAAGCAGTGTGTCATAAACAGGCATTGCCTGAACACTGCAATTGAGGGACAGGTAACGTGTGACTGTCATCTGGGGCTGTTTTCCAAAAACTGCTCGTGTCTACCGTATTCTGTTTTCTTATTCCCTGCCTGCCTTCCTAATTATTTTTATTCTTATTTCCTTCTCTCTTCTCGTTCCCTCGTGTTGTGCTGCTCATCCTATCATGTTCTCCACATTGTTTTTCATCTTCGGTTCCTTTCCCATGTCCACAGGCACCAGGCACCGGCGCCCAGGGAGATTTTTTGCTTTCCCTCAATGATCCTTTGAACATTGAAAAAAAGTTAATACTTTTTTGGTTGGTAACAGATGTTCTGTGTAACTTCATTTAATTCCCACCTCAAATTGATTTTAGAATGAGGTAAACTAGACTCCATTTAGTTTTTTGACCGATTTTCTGTACAAAAGAGAATTTTAGTGTCTGAGTCTTAATAGCCCTAATAAGTACGATTCAGCACCTACTGTGTTCATCGTGCTAAATTCCCTCTCTGTGATGGAAAAGAGGTAGTGGCGTCTGTGCTTGATTTAATTAAAATTGCTAACCTGATCATGCAGATTTTACTATAACTCAGCATCTCCATAGAGAACTCTTAAAAAGAATGCTCTAATATAAAAAAACAGACCGCAGGTCTTAAATAAACAGTGAAGGAAGTGTTAAAATTGGCTTCTAGCCACCTGTATGCTTGCTTCTAACGTCCAGGAAATAATGGGATTTTCTCGACAGCTTGAACACAGGGAAGTTATACCCTCTAAAAACATACAGTCAGTTGTCATTATTCACGATATTGATGTCCTATCAGGGCCACACGAACACTAAATTACTGAATACCAAGCCATTATTCCTAGGGGAAATACAGGACTGGCCTTCTCCAAGCCCTGGTAATGAAATTTTTTTGTTAACCAATCAGTACAGAACCTTGTTTTATGTTTTTTTTTTCTGTTTAGTGACATCTTATTTAATGTACATTGTTGGTTCATTAACATTGAACTTAAGGCCAGCAGCCCTCCAGCTCGTGCCTGAACAAAGCTCATCTGACTTATTTTTCTCCTTACGTCCCATCTCAGCCTCCCTGCCTTAGAAACACTAAACAGGCACTTCAGCATCGTGCTTAGGAGCTGTTTGGAACAGTGAAATTGCCAACAAAAAAGGTGGCACTTAACAAAACTGAGAAAAGGACACGTATTGACAGTGTGAGAAATGAAACAAAAAGGCAGAGTGTCACTTTGTTTGATCGCAGCTGGGAGCGTGTGTGTCAGGAGGCTCAGGTCTTTCTGATAGGGAGGTAACTAGGAAAGTTTCGAAACAGACCGCATTGTTATCCATTATTTCACTTCCAAGAAACAGGCAGCAGCATCCTTAGTGATGCGCTCATGCAAGTTTGCACTTGCCGGGCTTACTGTTGTCGCTGGGAGGGCTTCACTTGTTTCCATCTGCGTGGAATTTACATTTCTTGATTGTGGTGTATCTCAAAACTTTTGTAATGATTATGTACATATTTGCAGATTACTGTGAAAAGTACCACAAGCATTAACTTTTCGAATTATAAGTAAATTTTTAGCAAGTAGGCTGATTCACAAATATGGAATCTACACATGAGGATTGACTATAATTGCTTTATTAAAGCATTGATCTTGAGGGAATTTTTTTCTTCTGCAAATCCACGAGCTTAATTCCAGTAAGCTCTGATGACAGTCAGTAATACGTACTAAAGTAGGCTTGTACCCTGCTGGAATTTTATTGAATAAACCTAGTTCATTATAGAAGTTATAAAAATAGACTCAGCGCCTGTAGCACAGTGGTTATGGTGCCAGCCACATACACCAAGGGTGGCAGGTTCAAACCCAGCTAGGGCCAGCTAATTAACTACAACAAAAAAATAGCCGGGCGCTGTGGCGGGCACCCATAGTCCCAGCTACTTGGGAGGCTGAGACAAGAGAATTGCTTAAGCCCAAGAGTTTGAGGTTGCTATGAGCTGTGACACCACCACACTTTACCAAGGGTGACATGGTGAGACTCTGTCTCAAAAATAAATAAATAAATAAATAAATAAAATAAAAATAATGGTGACTCAAATATAGTCATGTCATAATGAAAACAATAACTGAACTATATTGATACTCCTGCAGTAGAACCTCTCAGCTACATCACTGTTTCCGTGGGAGAAGTATATTCCAAATTCCAACTGGAATGCTTGAGTCCATTTGCTGCCCGGGCCTTCACTTCCAAAGATGACTGATCCACCACACCCACCTACAGCGTAGGATTCCCATTTTTACCTTTAGTCTAGTTCTGAGGCTGGTTGTAGAGCTGTGGCAGTTGGACTTTGGAGGGCATGGAGGCTTTAAAGTTCAAGGTTATAGCTCCTAGGGGGCAGGTTCTTGTCTCTAGGCCAGGTTCTTCCTGCTAGGACAGGTTCTTCAGATGACTCTCATGAGTGCTACTGTGATTTTTAGGGGTGCTAAAGATGTTTATCAGAATAGCTTCAAACCTGATAGAAGCCATGTTCTCCTGAAAACAGGGATCCTCTTAGAGGTAAAAGTGGAGGAAGCATGGTCCATTGATCTGATCCATCAAGGCATTTCCTGCTCTCCTTCTTAAGGTTTCAGCTCTGAAAGATTTTATGTGTGGTGTTAAAACAGAAATGCAGGCGCAGTCCTCTCTGTGTGATAAGCCGTAGTAGGAAGTCTCTGATCAAGAAGATGAATACAAGTTTATACTACATAGTAATATTATTAAGCAATATTATTTATGCTCAGTGTTTTCCTGTAAGATGACCGTATTCTATCATATTTAACAGATTTGTATGTCAGTGGTGGTATACTTTAGCATACTAAAGCCAAAAAAGAAATATAGAACTTAGATGAGGTATCTAAAACTATCAAATTCAGAGACACACAGAATGGAAGTTGTCAGAGACAATCCCTTCTTAGAAAAGTGTTAAAAGGATAGATCTCAGTGTTAAATATTGTTCCACAATTAAGGAACAAAATGAGTCTCAGGATTCTTTTAAATGATGGATTTCTTTGAAGAAGAAGATTTTTTGATGGGATCTGCATTTTTTTTAGTGAAAAATAAGGGACTAGGTATTAAATGGACTTTAATTCAGCTTTAAAAATTTTAATAAAATAGTATATTAGTGTTTTACCATTTTTTGATACTTTAATTTTATCCCAAGAAAGAATAAAACATATTCTAATTTTAATAAAAGGGCTTCTTAATAGAAAAGGAAGTAAGTTTTTAATTCAGAACTCTTCTGTTTCCTTTCCTTAGATGTTCTCTAGATTGTTAGGGCAGCGTATAAAACTCATATTTGAAACTGAGAGTACATACCAGCTGTTAAAATCTTGGAGAAGTCTAGCTTGTAAAGGAACTTATTTAATTTTATCTACTGAATTTCTTAATTTCTTTGACTTCTTCAGGGCAACCCTTTTTCCTCCAGGAGCGTTAACCCCTCTCGGGCTCTCATAACAGAGGAACACAGGGGAAATCAGCCTGTCATTGGCAAGATGGCCCTTTCCTGGTTATGCAGTGGGGTTATGAAACCTTACACTGTGTTGGAGGTGGAGAGAATTAAGCTGCGTGCTGGGAAATGAGTGTTCAGACAGTCCTTTCTTGTTTTCAGGATGATAAGAAGGAATTTTGTACCTTCTCTGGAGAAAGTAATTAGGTTTCTTCTTCACCCTGCATGTGAGTTCTGACTAATTTACCCAGGCGACCAGGTGGCCTGGAACTAACTGTCTTAGGTCACTTTAGAGAATGTAACAAGGGACCAAGCTACTGTTTGTAGTAAATCCTGTTTTATAGGGAAAAGTTTTACTGTTTTTTTAATAAGTTTTTTAGTCACTCATAAATCCTAAAACACTACTACCATTATAAACCTTTAAACAAATGCAAGTGTTCCCTTAATTAAATCAATGTTTATTACATCTCATAAATTTTAACATTCTTTTGTAAAAATAACTAAGAAATAGAAGACCACAAAACAACCGGCAAACAAAATAAATCTTAGATTGCTTAGCGATTTAACCCGAAAAGAGTTAAGATTTTTAAAACCCACAGGAAAAAAAATTTGCATGTAATTGATTTTTAGTGGGTTAATGCCATTCTAATCGCCAGAAGAAACCAGGACATTTGGGTTGACTACAGGAGAAAGTAAAATTTTCTGCTTGTTACATAAGACAGCCAAATACAAAATCAAACACTGGGTAGATAACAATGAGTATAACAAAAGGAAGATTTATATTATTTGCATGACTCTTAAAGTTTAAGAAAACCATCAAAACCACTTTAAATGAGAAAAGGACAAGAAGTTGATACTAGCAGAGGAATTCCGCTCCTTCACCTAAGGTTTTGCACACACCTGTCCTCGTGCTGAACTCAGTGTTGGTGTCTCAGTGGTGAGGAAGACAGGCTGGGTCCTCCGGGGGAGAGAGGGAGGCAAAGGGACACGCTAAGCCAAGGAATGCAAATTGAGTTAGTAAGATACCTTGACAACTGTTTTTAGAAATTGTTAACAATTCTGGCAAAGTGATAGAAATTGGCATAATTATTTATGATTCCTAAAATGACAGAAAACTTTTTTTAACCTCAGAAATTCCCCTAACAACCGAATTCAAAAAAAGAAAGCAAGGACAGAAAAATAGCTCGTGTGGTGAGCAACATGTCCAGTAAAGAAGAATTTTTAACCCAATGAGCATCACTTAATGATTAAGTTATTATAAAACCTGTAACATGAAATGATGTCATGATAGGTGACTGTAAAGGTGCTTTTGTGCTGAGTTCATGTCTGTGAAATAAGCATGCAGACTTTACCAATAGTAGGATTACATTAAAATTCATTTTATGTAATAGAAATGTCACGATTTACTTTATATTTTATTTAAAAAGATTCTTTCCCTCTTTTAAGCTGACCACGCAGACTCCGCCTTCTCTGTGTTCCTGCAGCCAGAGACATGACCTGACCCCCTTGATGACCACTCTCAGGGCCCTTGTGTGACTGGCCGGTGCACCATGGAACTTAAAGTATGGGTGGATGGAGTTCAGAGGATCGTTTGTGGGGTCACCGAAGTCACAACTTGCCAGGAGGTTGTAATAGCCTTAGCTCAAGCGATAGGTAAGTGTGCCTTGTGGGTGTTTGAGATACAAGCACGTTATGTCTCTTTTTTGTTGGGTACATGGTATGTGTTTGCACGGCCGTGGGGGCTCTAGTGGATGTTGTCTGTCTGGTTCCATGACAAGCCACACAGGACGCTCTCACTTGGTATACTGTCGGCCCGTATTTAGGTAAATCTCTCTGTTTCCATGACAAGCCACATAGGACGCTCTCACTTAGTATACTGTCGGCCCCGTATTTAGGTAAATCTCCAGTGATGCAGCTCCCTGACTCCCCCGCAGATGTCACTAACCTTGAATCTGCACTGTCTTCTCCTCTCTTGTTGTTTAGATTAAACGGTGATTTCTGGAACTAAAGGTGTTTTCTTGAGCCAAATTTAGACTCTTAGTTCCTAGAATCCCCCATTAGGAAAAATCTTACTTATTGTTTATTTCTGAATACTTTTAGAAAACACAGCAAAGTAAATAACATTGTTCTTCATTAGAAAGACAGTGTTTACTTTTTACATCTTATAATAAGGTGAAGATAAGGCACATTTCCTGGCTCCATCTCACTTTCCTACCCTATTTTACCTTTTCTTCTAATTAATTTTAAGCTGACATTTATCATAATTTATATATGCTTATTGGCTCCTTCAATCCTTTTGGAACAGGATGAGGGCATAAATTGCTGCATCAGTAAAATGTATATTAAAATTTGGATTTGATCTTAAATCTGTCATTTGGGAAAAATGTATTACGAGGAAATTACGTGGTCAGCACCATGCTGGGGCTCAGTGCCTTTGTCTCTTGAGTTCCTTATTAAAAGTTTTGCCTGGCTAATTTATACTAGAAGACTTAGTATGTCACCAAGGCACCTGAGCATTTGGTAGAGATGGTGGTGTTACCTGTGTTGTGACAGAGGCCCTATTGGAAGTTGATAATGCTCTGTACAAAGATAGAAGCTTTCTTATAATATTGACATCTTTTTATTTTTCCTTAAACATTACAGCACGCTAATATGTTGCAGCAATGCTGAAAATCCTAAGCTTTTATATCTAATGAAATTTTCCTGCATTTGTGACTAATATTATATTTGTAGACTTAAGTTTAATAATTAAAGAAGAGAAGATTAAGGCATTTAATTTTATTTCATATTCTTTTCTACCAACTTTTGTAATTGTCCCTGTTAAGAGCTTCATGTAATTTATTTGAATTCATCTTTTTTTCCCTTGGTGAAGACTAAGATTATCAATTGTCAAACCTAGATTCCTTTGTTATATTTTGGAATTAAGCCATGGGCAGTGCTAAAACAAAATGTCCAGCTGTACCAGGTATATGTTTATCCATTTGAACTTAAGAATGTACTTATTTGTGAATAAACGAAAAAGAAGTTTTAAATGAATCTGCCTTCCCATTTTTGCTCAATAACTCAGGCTAAGACCTTTTTGAAAAGTTGACAACGTGACTACAGATGTTTTATGATATTCCTCTAAACTTGGCTAAACATCTCTTTTTCTGTATCATAAATATTTCATTGAATTCAGAATTTATCTAAGAGGTGACTTAACTGGCAAATAGCTAAGAGCTGTGGATCCTTGTTTCTTTTGTGAGGGTTTATTAATTAGGGGAACTTGCTGCTCTAAAAAAATTCTAGAATTTCCATGGCCTAACACAGTAAACATTTAGCTATACTATTAGTAGAATGTGGACTAAGTAAAACCATAGAAATTTCTAAAGAATTTAGAGTGAAATAACTTGTAGACTGGTTTCTTGGGTTTAAGTCCCTGTTTACCTCATGGGGCACTACACACACACACAAGGACAGAGGTTATTGAGTTGTTTTGGATCGTTAAAATTATTTGGCATTTTTTTTTTAATTTTAAAATACTAGGGCGCCAGCCCCATATGCCAGAGGTGGCAGATTCAAACCCAGCTCTGGCTAGAAACTCCAAACAGAAAAAAACTTCAAAATACTAGGGTGAATACAAATGTTTTTGGCTGCACAGATCGCTTTTTTAATGCTTGAGTCGGGGTTATAAGTATGCCGATCACCTGAGGAAACCATAGAAACTATCAGAATGATTTACAGTGAAAACATGCAAGTAAGTTGGCAGTCTACAAATATGTGTGACAGCTGACATTTTCTTAATGCTACTAACCAATCAAAGCAAATTAGAAAAGAGCTGAAAACAGAACACAGTCTAATCAAAGATGTGGAATATATCTGATACTGTAGGAAGATTATATTTAAAGGATAGATGTAGGATGCGTTCTCAGAATAAATAAAAGTGAAACCACGATTAAAACATTTTATTGTCATGGAGTGTTTAAACTGCCCAGCAAGAGTGTACCACGTGTTTGGTTACTATACATCCTAGACTTGCTGAAACATCCCCAACTTAAATATTCTACCCTTGTTGCTCCTGTTAATTACCCCAGAAATGCCATTATTTCAGAGTCGAACCTTCTTACATCTATAAGTAGAACAGAAAACCTTTGACTAATCATCTGTCTCAATTTATAGTAGAGAAAACACATTTGCGTTTTCATCTCAAACCAGAAATATGAAAGAGGATATATTTCTGCCGCTGGGTAGTTAGAGCTTCACACAGAAATAAAGTCCAGCTAAGAAAAAATTAGCGAGGAAAAGAGGAGGAAGAAATGAAGGAGCTCGAGGGAAAGGATTTCTGATCCACAATACTCCAATACCTGCTGTTGTTTAAAGTGTCATTGATTTATTATTTTTCTCTGTTCCAACATCTTACATCTCCTTCAACTAGGACCACAGCAAGCATTTCATAGAAACAAATTTATTAGGGGTGAGCCCCTAGGTAGAATAGACTCATTCAAAAAAGCTGTTTCATACAGTTTGCCCCAACAAAAGTGGTGCTCAAACGCACGCATTTTAATGTGACCTTTAGTTTTATTTGTTAACATTTCTCTTCTCTGGAGGCCCTTTCTGAGCAGGGCTCTTGCTCATCTTTCTTACAACCTTGCTTTGCCTAAAGTAGGTACTGAATACAAATTAGTTTCTAGGGCTGTGCTGTCCAGTAGAACGTTCTGCAAGAATATTCTGTATCTGTGCCGTCCAGCGGGAGAGTTACTGGCCACATGAAGCTCTGGAGTACTTGAAAGGTGGCTCGTGTAACTGAGGAAATGAAATTTTTAATTCTCATTAAAATTTAAACAAGGCTAATGACTATGGTAGTAAACAACACATCTCTGTAATAGGAGGTGACTGGTGTCTCAGTCTTAACATGTCAGAACCCAAGCTCTGTCTCAGCTGCGACCTTCTGCAATTTCCTCTCTCTCCCCATCTCAGCACATGAGAACTCTTCAACTTTTAATTGATTAGGTCCAAAACCTTTGTATCATCTTTGGCTCTTTTCTTGCTCTGCTACCTTCCAACTCAATCCATTAGCAAATCCTGTCTGTACTCCCTGCAGAATATACCCAGAATTTCATTTCTTCTCTCCACAACCGCTGTCAGCCACCACTGTTTCTCCCCTAGATACTTTTTCAGTGGCTTTCACTTCATCTCCCCGCTTTAACCTTGACCCGTCCAGCCTCAACAGATTTCCTTTAAAGTCATCCTTTTAAAATGTGTTGGAGCATGTTGCTTCTCTGCTCAAAACACTCCAGTGGTTTTCTGACTGAGAAAATTCCCAAGTCCGTACAGTGGTCTTCAGGGCCCTAGGGGAATCTCCACTTCCCCGTCACCAGCTGTCCTCATGTCATACGGCTCCCTCTGGTCGTGCCCTCTCAGACAGACCTGCTGCACTCCCCTCAGTGTCCGCAGGGCTTCTCTCCAATGATAATACCCCTCAGCCCAGTGTCTCGTGATTTACCCCCTTGGGTCTCTTCTTCAGTGTGACCTTAGCATAGAGCCCCTCCAGTGTACAGCACACACGCTTCCTGTCTCACACTTTTTTTGACATCACTTAACTCATCTTACATATCACCCGTAAGCCACAATCCTTTATCTACTTTGCAAAATACAAAATTCTGGAAACTTAAAGTTTATTATACTCCATTTGTTAGCAATACTGGTGTGGCTTAAACTTAACTTGGTGATAAAAACCGATCAAATTTGATGTGAGGCTATTGTAGTCTATATTTATCCCATTTGGTATGAACATTGGTACTATACTTTGAAAATTTTTAAACATGTGATTACAAAACCTTCAGAACAGCACCATACTGCCTTTCAAAACTCTAAAAATTTCTGGAGTTTTAGAATCGAGATGTTTGTCCCATGTGACTTTTAAAGCTATTGGATAAAAGACAGTAGACCTCCATTCGTTCATTTGTGTATTGTCTGTACTGTTTTATCCCTTACTCCCATCGCTTAAAACCTTTAAGCTTAAAGTATGCAGACTCTTGTGAGAACTTCAGCTTTTTATATTTATAGGACTTCTCAAACCAACTGGAAGTCCAACAGTTCATCCAGTGCTGAAACTGTCTGCCTGGAGCTCCCACAAGTTACAGAGCTCAGTTTTACGAGGCTGTGTCACCTCAGATGACAGTTATAGGTCCAGGCCACCCATACTTCTGACCAACCAGCTATAAGTTGGGGGTCCCCCACAATGTTTTTTTATGTACCTATAGATGAGCTTAAAAAATAATACACGTTGAGGTTTAAAGTCTCATTTTTCACTTGTTGTATTGAGGATTTTCCATGTCATTTTACCTCATCCCTCACGGCAGTCTCAGTGGTGTTGTCATCAGTTTACATATGACCAAATTGAGGCACAGAGGTGTTCAAGGACTTGCCCATCTAGCCTCTAAGCAGGGAACTAGGATCCAAACCAGTGGTCTGATCCAAAAACTCTGCCTTTAACTGCTATTATGTTATGTTGGTTATGCCTCCTGTAATCTCAATGGACAATTATTAGAAGACATCAATATAATTACTGATTGAATTACATTGAAACAAGAAATAAAAATCCTTACTGGTAAAATATCCTGCCTTTTTAGCGTTATATTTAGCACCATTTATAATTTTGATGTTTATAACAGACTAATCATCTTTAATCCTAAGTAGCTTCTATATTTTCCACATCTATGAAAGATTATTTTTCTTTTTTTTTTTCCGGACACAAGGCCTCACTGTGTTGCCCAGGCTAGAGTGCGGTGGTTATGATCCCAGCTCACTCAGCCTCCAGCTAAAGTCAAGCAATCCCCTTGCCTCAGCCTGCCAAGTAGCAGGGACCATAAGCAGGCATCACCATGCCTCACTAATTTTTAATTTTTTCTTTTTACTGAGGCAGGGTCTCGCTGTATTGCTTAGGCTGGTCTTGAATTCCTGGTTTTAAGTGATCTTCCCTTCCCACTTCCCAAGCCTCCATGCTCAACCTGTAAACCCGATTATTTTAATGAATGGGAATGTTTGTAATTCATAGGATGCATTACTCAGATTGGGTTAAATTCCACTGCCTTAGCAAACAGTTCCTCAGGCCTTCCTGGTTTGCAGTGATAATCATTGCCTATTATTTTGGTTAATATTATTTATGTAAAGTAGCCAGTACAATCTCTAGCAAATCATAGGTACTCAGTATAACTGTTTTTGTTATTTTTATTATTTCTGATATGTCCAGAAACCTAAAGATATGTTAGCCTTAAATTTATAAGAAATTAGTACCATCTCTCTGTCATGTCCTTTGAATGACCTTCAGTATTCATCTTTGGCATGAGAAGGATGTGATACTGAAGAAAAAAAATCAAGCATTGGTTAAAATTAAAACTTACAAAGAGGTTGGTGATCAAAGTGTTTAGTAGAATCTTTATTCCCAGGTCTTGGCATTATTTCTGACTTATGCTTGGTGTTCACTGTATATTTGTTGACTAAATAATAAAATGTAACTTTTAAATCACGATTTTGTTTTATGACTCTAAAGAGAAATTCTCTAAAATTGTTAAAATGGTTGCAGTTTTCAAAAGTAGTTGAAATAAAGCATAAAATTTCTGGGGGATCCATATTTGACTATTTTAGTTTTGGTATATGTTTTCAAAATTTTTATATTACCACATAGTCACATATTCCACTGTAAGGTGAAAATAAGAGAAGATGTTAATCCTCGTTTCTTTGAATTTATGTCAGTTGTCCAGTAAGATTCCACTAGAGCATTAGAATCTGTATGTAATTTTCCTCAGTGTATGAAGTTAATGATGTGGAGGATTAGTCTCAACTGCTTCAACTGTTTAAAATTACAAATAATAATTTATTTACTATTACTAAATTGGATCACAGCTGTTTGACAACAACACACAGTACTACATAGCCAAAACAGCTTAAACTATAAATGACGTAGGTTGGCAGGTAAGTAGATAGATAGACAGATAATACTTTTAAGTCTTTGTCAAGGCCATATTCAAGGTAGAACTAAATGTATCCACTTAATAAAATACCATAAAAGGAATTTTGCAGAAAGAATCTGAATATGTCTAAATGAAATAGTATCTATAGGGCCCTGCCAAGTATGAGTATTTAAAACAGTGATTATAGGATTTAATTATTATACATATAAAGTATTTAAAAAACAGTCTATAATCAAATCACATATATTCATTCATTTACCTTTCTCAAGAACTTTTTTTTTAGAGACAGAGTTTCACTCTGTCACCCTCGGTAGAGTGCCTTGGCGTCACAGCTCACAGCAACCTCAAACTCTTGAGCTCAAGCGATTCTCTTGCCTCAGCCTCCCAAGTAGCTGGGACTACAGGTGCCCACCCCAACAACTGGCTTTTTTTTTTTTTTTTTTTTTTTTTTTTTTAGAGACAGAGTCTTACTTTATCACCCTTAGTAGAATGCTGTGGTGTCACAACTCACAGCACCCTCCAGCTTTTGGGCTTAGGCGATATTCTTGCCTCAGCCTCCCGAGTAGCTGGGACTATGGGTGCCTGCCACAACGCCCAGCTAGTTTTTGTTGTTGTTGTTGCAGTTTGGCCGGGGCCAGGTTCAAATCCGCCATCCTCGATATATTGGGGCTGGTGCCCTACTCACCGAGCCACAGGCGCCACCTATGCCTGGCTATTTTTTGTTGCTGTTGTCAAAGTTGGTTAGCTGGCCCAGGCTGGGTTCGAACCTGCCAGCTTCAGTGTATATGGCTGGAGTTGTAACCACTGTGCTATAGGCGCTGAGCCAAAACTTTTTTTATATTGCTGGATTTTTTTCGTTTGTTTTGAATAATCTTTTTTTCAATTTTTTTTTTTTGTTGATTTCTGAATAATCTTCTACCAAGACTTTCTCAGAAGGCAACACCACCATTAACATTGGAGAATCAGCATTATATTTAATGAAGACTAAATTAGGGTCTTTAAACTTTTTAATTTAGCTCATATAATAAAATGATGCAGTTTTCATTTTAAAGATGTTTCCTTGGCCTGGCAAAACTGGAGGGGACTCTTCCGTGTAGTCTAACCTGTCACATTGCTGAAGAAGGAGTGATGTGCCTTTGCCGCCTAGCTGATGGCGGCAGAGCCAGGAACACAAGGTGCTGTGATCTTTGACACAGTCTGCATGCCTGGGACAGTTTTAACTTTGCAGATGTGTCATGAGGTTTTTCTTCTGACAGTTATAATAATTTTTAACCTGAAAGCACTGGAAACATTTTTTTTATTCTGAAAAGCCAATCCAATATGTTTTCTTTTTCATTCCCCTTGTTTGCCTGGGTATTTTTATAGTAATAGCTAGTATTTATATAGCACCTTTCACTTTTACAAAACACTGTTACGTTTTATATTCTCTTTTGACTCTCAGAACAACCCTGTCAGGTAAGGAAAGACAATTCTTACCATACAGATGAGGAGGCCGAGGCTTAAAGAAACTTAACAATCTGTGCAACCCATTCACATACAGTAGGAACCAAAGCCTGACTAAAGCACAAGCCTTTCTTCTCCAGAGCCTTTGTTCCTTCTACTCTGTCCAGCTTTATATAGGTGGAAGTTGGAAGTTGCTTTTTCAAAGTCAGATTATCGTCATGACACATCACTAATTTAAGGGAAGTCTCTGGTCAGCTTTTATGTTATGCAAATATCCATGTCTTACATTACTAATGACTACCATGTATTAAATGCCTGCTATGGGCCGGGCAATGTGGTGGGTGTTTTTTGACCCTCAGAATTTGCTGAATGTTTCAGAAGTGAAGTTATGCTATTTCTGTAGTAAGGAATTTACCAGGGATTAAAACTTTAATCTGTTTGCCTCCAAAGACTTGAGTTTCAGCTGCACCCAAAATTCAGGTTTCCTTGAAGAAGATACCCATATGCTTACAGCAAATCATACTTTGTGCTACTTCTGAATTGCATGCAGAGGTTTTTGTGTTTACACATCCAGATCTCCATTTATTGGAGCAGTAATGGTTCAGAAGCTAATGAAATTTAAATAAGAAGACAGGAAAGAAAAATGTATGTGTATATATATATATGTGTGTGTGTGTGTGTGTGTGTGTGTGTATACACGCCAATATAAGTGCCACGTGGCTGGGTCAGTTTGTTTTCTTTGCAATAACACTACTAATGTATACGTTTTACAAAATTAAGATAATCCTTCTCCCACCTTAATTGGAAATATGTAGGAAGATTTTTTTCAAACATAAGATGTTACATTGTCTTTTGAAATTTTATCTTCCATAATTATGAGATAGGTTCAGTATAGTTTTTAAATTTAAATGTGATTTTATCCTATTTTTATAAATAATATTTCACTTGGGATTTATTTATTTTGGTTTTTAAAAGAATCTTTAAAACTAGTACCATGAAAACTGATCATTTAGAGGCCTTATCTTCCGGCCCCTCTCATTATATGACATCATTGTGAAGAATCGTCTTCCTTGAGGTGGTTTTTTCTTGCTGTCAGTGTGCAGGGAGGTAACGCGGTGTGAGTTGGCTGTGGTTGGCTGAGCGCTCAGGGGAGATTGAAAGGGGACCTGGCAGCTGCCTGTTAGCCAGGTAGCAGGTTATCTGTGGCCTCCCAGGCTCCCTCAGGAGGAGCCGGGGCCCCAGTCCTCCTAAGTCCTGATGTGCAAAGGAAGCACAAGGATTCACACAGGGGTGTTTAGTCAAGTTTTGAAGTTCTCCCTAGTGCCTGGGACCAGTCCCCTCCCCCTGTGATTTCAAATAGGGATTCTAGCATCTTCCCTTGTTTCAGTGGAAAACAAACTTTTCTTCACTGTTGCCTCAAATCAGTTACTCTAGGCAGTGCAGCATTTGATAAGAGTTTAAGAGTCTCACACAGGTTGAATTTCTCAGCAACTCTGAAGAGTGTATGTAATATACATCCTGTGATTTTGTACTGTTATGTAAGGGGTTTGGTATCTTCAGGTGAAGATTTTAAAGGCAACGTGGACTGGGCTCTAAAACTAGACTGTCTGGTACTAATCAGGACAGCTGTCAAAGGGCGTCCTCTGTTGCATTATTCAGCTATTCCGTGTCCTATTTTGACACCTTATTATCTTTTTTATCCAGGTCGAACTGGAAGGTACACCCTTATAGAAAAATGGAGAGATACTGAAAGACACTTAGCACCTCATGAAAATCCTATCATATCCTTAAACAAATGGGGGCAGTACGCTAGTGATGTGCAACTGATTCTGCGTCGGACAGGGCCATCTCTCGGTGAGCGACCCACCTCAGACAGTGTGGCTCGGATTCCTGAAAGAACTTTATACAGGCAGAGTCTGCCCCCCTTAGCTAAACTGAGGCCTCAGATTGACAAATCAATCAAAAGGAGAGAACCCAAAAGGAAATCATTAACATTTACAGGAGGTGCCAAAGGATTAATGGACATTTTCGGAAAAGGCAAAGAAACCGAGTTTAAGCAAAAGGTGCTGAATAACTGCAAAACAACAGCAGATGAATTGAAGAAGCTGATCCGATTGCAGACAGAGAAGCTTCAGTCCATTGAGAAACAGCTGGAATCTAATGAAATAGAAATACGATTTTGGGAGCAAAAATATAACTCTAACCTCGAAGAGGAAATTGTTCGCCTAGAGCAAAAGATCAAAA
The DNA here is from genome assembly GCA_963574655.1 of Perodicticus potto. Classification (NCBI taxonomy): domain Eukaryota; kingdom Metazoa; phylum Chordata; class Mammalia; order Primates; family Lorisidae; genus Perodicticus; species Perodicticus potto. The sequence continues at coordinate 7,432 of CAUYRH010162244.1, read as the reverse complement.
GAAATGATGTAGAAATTGAGGAGGAGGAATTTTGGGAAAATGAATTACAGATTGAACAGGAAAATGAAAAACAGCTGAAGGATCAACTTCAAGAAATAAGACAGAAAATAACAGAATGTGAAACCAAATTAAAGGACTATTTGGCACAGATCCAGACTATGGAAAGTGGTCTTGAAGCAGAAAAATTACAATGGGAAGTTCAGGAGGCACAAGTCAATGAGGAAGAGGTCAAAGGAAAGATCGGTAAGGTCAAAGGGGAAATTGACATCCAAGGTCAGCAGAGTCTGAGGCTGGAAAATGGCATTAAAGCTGTGGAACGATCTCTTGGACAAGCCACCAAACGATTACAGGTGGGAATCTTTATATAAATAGCATGTTTCTTCTATTTCAAAGAATTAGTATATTGTCATCTTCTTTCACAATTGTCCATTTTCCCTGATATTTAAAGAATTAGAAACCTAGCTTTGCTTACAAAGTTTTGTAGAATTCTTGTGACTTAGGGCAAAGCTTAGATGTGAGACCAGAAAAAGGAAAAAAACAATGCCACTAATCCTTGCCCCATGGAAGAGGCTTTTTTTTTTTTTTTACATGCAATTGTAGCATTAGATAACCGGGTATAAGAGAATAGTGTCTGGGAGCTGGAGTAGACCCTCAGTGAGATAGTGAGTCTGAGCTGGTCCTGTTAGTGGTAGGGAAAACGAAGCACGGAGAGACCCGTGTAGATTTGTTGACCGAGGGTTGATGTGTGAGTGGACTGCTTATCCGTCACCTGTGTGTTGTTGTCAGCCAGCCGTGCTTCTTTCCTGGTCTCCAGAGAACCCTTTGCTTTCCTGAGGAGGGGGCACAAAGATTCCTCTTCAGTTTATCCTCTCTAGTTTTGAATGTAAGATTTATATTTCCTTCCTTGGACCCTGATCACTCAACTATTACTTCTTCGATGCTCATTCTTGAAAAGGCACTGTGGTTGTGGGATTGCAAAAAAGGATCAGTCTCTTATAAGCTGAGAAAGAAACACAACTGATTATAATATGGCTATTTAAATTTAAATCAATTAAAATTAAATAGTATTCACTACGATACTTAAAAATGTTAAATAATTTTAAAATTCTGGTTTTTGTCACACATGTTAAATAGTTTTAAAATTCTGGTTTTAGCCACAGTAGCAAATGGATTGGATAGCAGAGATACAGAACGTTTGCGCTGCTGTAGGAACTTCTGTGGACCTTGCTGGTTTAGAAGCTTGTTAAGTGTAGTCCAGGAGTGTCCGATCTTTTTTTATTTTTGTCTCTGCCGAACATTGAAAGAATAAGAACTATTTTGGGCTACACAGTAAATCCTGAAACACTAACAAAAGCTAAATACACAAACACGAACAAAACCTGATTAGCCAAAAACAAATATTCATGCATACTTGTGGAATCGTTGGGCACCCTGGTAGTCCTTGCCAGGCGACTTCAGCACACAGTTTTAGAAATTCAGGATCTACGATATAGCGAGATTTCGTAGTAGCACCTGCCCTCATTGAAGTTTAAAAAGAGTTTCTTTAGAATATGAACAATTCTGTAATCAGAGAAAGCTGAGATTTTAGGAAAAACCAATGTGATGTCCTTTCTCTGTCACTAACTGTAGTTGAGAAATAAAAACTACTACCAGAAGTTTGAAAATCAGGAATTTCTTTGTAGTACAAGGTTGTTAGCCTCGGATTTGTCAGTATTTTCCTTGGTGGATTCATGTGTTGCCTTTGATGTTACAGGGAACACCAATTTGAAACAATCGTAAGTAGTAAATCCCACCACCCATTTGAAAGGGGTGGTGTTACATTATCACCAAGTATCCCCTGCACAGATTAAGTGTGGAGAACACCACTGAATTCGACTTTCTCTCCCTTTCCCAACTCCTACCAAATCGTTTGGACGCACCCAGCCCTAGAGCGGGGGTGGGGGGGGGTGCCAGTTATTCTTACAGTGCAGTACAGGAGAGAAAGGTAAAAAGCTGTTAAAACGCCACCCTGTTTCTAGAGCATTCCAGTTGTCCACACTTGCTATCCCTCATTAGGGCTCTGTATTTCTCAGATCTGTCTTTGTCAGGAATTTAAGAACCTCATAGAACTTTAGGGGAATCTTACTTTTCTCATGCTATAAGATATGTATAAGATGTATCCCAATGAAAACTTAAACAGTTAGCAAAAAACAAGTACTCTAAATCTCAAGAATCCAATTACAATTAATTTTGCAATCATTTATGAAGTGGATAACCAGGAAATAACTGCTAGAATGGATAGAAGCCCATGATTCGTTAATGAAAATTTATAGGCATCTATTTATTTCATAAGGGTGCATAATGGTGTTGCAGAGGAAAGCATCACAGTTAAAAGGACAGATGGAAGAAACTATGTCTTTCCTTTGTGCATTTTTTGGCCTATGCAGTAGAATGAAAGTGATGTTTTTATCCCATTGTGTCAATATAAATTTGATCTTGTGAAACCAAGTATTCCTCATTTAACCCCTGCCACAGATGGACTTGTTACTAGTATATCTTGAACTGATTGACAGTGAATCCTTAAATTAAAAAGAATAATGAATTTCCATCTAGGACAAAGAACAAGAATTGGAGCAGTTGACTAAGGAGTTGCGGCAAGTCAATCTCCAGCAATTTATCCAGCAAACAGGGACAAAAGTTACTGTTCTGCCAGCGGAGCCCATTGAAATAGAGGCCTCACACGTGGACATACAAAGGGGTAAGGTTGATAAATGTTGACGAGTGTGCTTTTTTTCATTTATTCTCACTGCTTAACTTTGTTATTTTGTTATTTTTGTTTATTGTTTTTTCTTTTACAGACAGAGTCTCCCTCTGTTGCCCTGGGTAGAGTGCTATGGCAGCATCATAGCTCATAACACCCTCCAACTCTTGGTCTTGAGCAGTCCTCTTGCCTCAGCCTCCCGAGTAGCTGGTACTTTAGGCATGTGCCACTGTGCCCAACTAGTTTTTCTATTTTTAGTAGTGATAGGATCTCGCTCTTGCTCAGGCTGTTCTTGAACTCCTGAGCCTCAAGCAGTCCACCTGCTTCAGTTTCCCAGAGTTCTAGGATTACAGGTGTGAACCACCTCACCTGGCCCTCACTACTTACCTTGGGATCAACTGCTTTCAGTTTAGAGTATTATCAGAGTATTATCCTTTTAAGTGGGCCACATACATGTTTTTAATACACTTCCTGTTTCTAGGGAAAATCAGTAACTTCAAGTTATTTATTTTCTTAGGTGAGCAAGTAATCACCAAATCTCATACCATTACTTTTAAACTGCTTCATTATAAAAATTTTTCTGGAAGTATATATGAGTCATAGTCTATTAATTTGACTTTTAGCTTCTCTTTGTTCCGAATGCCCCTCTCCTTCCCTTCTTCCCCTTGTAAAAGTTTTTAAGCTGATATTTGAAGGACAGTTTCAAGTCTATGTCTGCGAATAGTGTGACCGTCTCAGAGAAGCAAATGACAAAGGTCATTCACTGTTCAAATCACTGAAAACTGGTTTATCAAATAGACTCCCATTTGAGATGGTTTTATCCCTCCCCTCCCAGTCTGGGGCCACAGGGGCTTGCAGTTTTGCTCTATGTGGTTCTGTCTTTCAGGCTCCAGTTTTTCATATGGCTAAAGTACTCTAAGTTGACCAGTAGGTGAATGACTTTGTTTGTTTCCTCTTTAGAGGCACCATTCCAGTCTGGGTCCCTGAAGCGACCTGGTTCATCTCGGCAGCTCCCCAGTAATCTTCGTATTCTACAGAATCCTATCTCATCTGGTTTTAACCCCGAAGGCATATATGTATAACATTGTCTGTCTTTAAGGGGGAGACCCAATAAAGGTACCAAGGACAGTAGAACTCTCTCTTTGATTTGTGCCAATAACGAACAGAGGGTGTATTTCACAAGCCACCGTGTCTTTTTTGTCTCCTAAATCGCATACCACTTGGAGCCATACCCTGTGCACTGATGCTAAAGAACAAAGAAACTGTGTTTTCACACAACAGTGTTGATATTTTTATCCAGCAGCTGTAATGCAAAGCCTTCAGTTTTCATTTGTAGCATTTTGAAAGCATTAGGAAAGAGTTACATCGTGTGTATACTGAAATGAACCACGACTTAAGAGTGGAGAGACATTTGTGATTGACTTAGTTTAATTTATTTCATGTAATCAATTAATGTGTGAATGATGACGTTTTTAGTCTTTTTCATTAATACTTACCTGTGACTTAAAGACCTTGCCTATTGTGTGATTATGACTTTGTGTGCATGTTGCCAGACTCCATCCATGCATTGCCAATTTAAACTACACAAGTGGCATAGGGTGCTCCACCATTGAAACTGACTCCACAAGAACCCACTTGCATTTATTTTCTGACACTGTCCATTAGCCATTGCTTAATTTAGGTTGAAATAACTCGGGGGGAAGGGAGTTAAATCTAGAATCGAATCTTCCCTTTACAATATTCTCAAATATGTAAGTAACCGCACACCATAACGGATATTTTTCATGAGGTAAATTGTATGTGTAAGAGGTTTGCAGTGTGTCAGATACTGCTGAACAAATATGTAATTGTTGACTGTCTGTCCACACAGGCGTGGGGTTTCCGGATACCTTCTGTGTTTTGTTTCTGCCCTGCCTTGTGGTCCTCTTTCCCGGGTCCTTAGAATTTACATGATACGAAAGTTACAGATACCTGAGGACCAGATCACTCTAGAATGTTGCTTTAAGCAATATATTTTAAAACACCCACTTCATATGTGGTCTATTGATATTTCTCCCATGGGTAGGTTATTGCTTGCACATAATTTACTGTTGGGACTTCTCCAGTCACTTACAAGGAAAGTAGATTGGAGTTAGGTACTTTTTACCAAGGAAATAAAGTCAAATTCGGTATGTTTTTATTTTTAAGCCTGACTTTTATAAGACATTAATCTCCATTTGTACATATGCTGTTTTATTTATAAAACCAAAAATGAGTCAATGCCTATCCTATGAGCAATGACTTAACTAAGATTTACAAGACTATTAAGACAGATGTAGTCAGATAACCACTTAGCCACTTTTGCATTCCCTCTGATCAAAATTGGTACAGAATAGTGAAGACTTTACTCTAAAATTTAAAGTAGTTTTTAATTCTGAAGAAAACAAATTTTCTGTTTACATGCAACAAAAGTGGATTCCTATAGTAAGTAATGCTATGATAACAATAAAAAGATACGTATTATGCATGAAGGCAACTTTGGATGTTTTAACACATTTGACTTATTTTTGGTTTAATGAATGCTGAGAATGCTGCTTTACTTAGGTTTCCTATAAAAATTTGTAAGAATTGCTATGAAAATATATAGAAGCTTCTAGAGAACTGAAAGTAATAATATAGAGTTGCCTTTTCTAGTACAGCGAAGTGGCTGACCTCACCTGAAGATATTATTTTGGGGGTTTTTTGGAGTTATCGAGTTGATCTTGCCATTATACTACTTTGCAAATAACTGAAGAAGTAAATGATTCTTACCTAATAACCGCAGTGTGTACACATTCACTCAGTTTGTAATGGTTGTTTCATATCAATATATATTCAAAATTAGGATAATTAAAAATCAAAATAATTTGATAGCTTTTGTGACAATAAAGATTTATGTATGCCCAAAATATGCCTTATTTTTAAAGAATCCTATATTGAGTCATTTTGTCATTGTTCAGAGAAATTGAGACCTTATTCACAAAGAAAACCTTTTTTAATTCTGTTTAAATCAAAATGTGAAACCATAGGTAATACTAATCTTTGCAGTTGGAAATTACAAAGATGCCTTGGCATACGTGAACATTGCAGAGTCCATATCCAACTTAATTACTGGAAATTAGTGTTGAATTAACATAACTTTAAAGAGACACAGGCAGCATCCTTACAGCTTACAGAAGTCCTGGGTTTCCCAGCATGGTTCCACAGTTAACCTCTCTGACAACCTCCTCAGAATTTCCAAGTTGCCAAACAACTTTCATGGACCTAGTTACAGATAGGAAAAAAAAAACCTATTTTCTAGATGGGAAAAATATATAAATGTGAATATGATGAATAAATACATTGAGCAGCTGTACTTTTTAATCAGTTATATTACTTCTGAAAGCACATATCTAAGGAATATTTTCTAAGACTTAGAGGGGAAAAAAATCATTTCCGTAGGAACATCTTAAAATATTTTAATCTGTTTATGATTATTTATATCTGTTGTGGATACAAATGAATTAGATTAACAGCTCTATCTTTGGATACATTTCCAAGAGGGGAGTGAGCAATAGTATACAAAAATACAAAACATAAAATTTTGCATCTGGGGAAATATTTAGGTTCTAAATACTAAATTAGATGACAATTTTGTGTTTTTTAAAAATCATATTGATATTTTATTGTGATTTTCTACAAGTCTTAAATACATTTAAAGATTTTTTTCTTACCAAGGAATAATTTTAAATACTACTGGTATATTTGCACTCTTGACTGTCATCCTCGAGAATGATCCATAAGTGGGTAACCTTAGTTCGTTTGTTGTTCTTATGCGATGTTTTGGTTCGTTAGCATTTGCAAATTTTTTGTCTTGTTGCACAAGGAAATTTTTCTATGTGAGACTTCAGTTAGTAGTAATAGGAATTACCTGTTGTTTAATTCCCCTAGTAATCAGTGAGCCAATCATGAATTCCTAACTTCAAATTAGATATAAACAAGAACTTTTAAAAGAAGACTGATAAGGTAAACATACATATTAAAAAATGCAGTAAAGAATAGAATTTATAGTGTGAAATGTGAACCATAGCCGTGTGTAACATACAAGTACTTGCTTCCATAGCATAAATAAAATTTACACCTGCATTAAAAGATAATTTTCTTTGTGAATAAGAGCAAAATGGTCTTTAAAGAAAAGAACTCTTCATTTCTGTGACCATCTCTTCAAGTTAAAACTGTAATGGATTAAGGAAATAATAATGGAAAAGGCAAAAACTCTTGATTCAGGCATGCAAAGAGCGTACATAAGTAGATGGGCAGTTCCCATTGTGCATTGCCTTGGAAAACTGGGCCTTAATTTATATGTAAATAACAATACTGTGTTCACACCCCTCTTCTGCCTAAGTTGTCTTTATTAAGTGTTACTTTTATATCACGTCCATTTTCTAAAGTTGCATGTTTATACTATTTGCTCTACAGTATTTTTAAGTTATGGATGAAGGCTATCCATCAGCTGTATCAAAAAGATAAAACAGTCACTATTTATTCATTACATGCTGCTTTACATTTCCAGAATAAGCTTTCTATGCCAGGACAGTGACTGCTTGAAAGCTGCAGGAGCTCTTTCCAATGCATTTTATATATTTTTAGAAACCAAATAAATGCAGAAGACTATTTAGTATACTAATTATATTA
>CAUYRH010162242.1:0-12245 GCA_963574655.1 Perodicticus potto | reverse complement strand
GAAGGGTCCTCAGGGGAGAATCCCAGCTGAGTGTGTGGGGCTTGTTCATGGAGGGGCCTGTAGTCTCCGGGACCCCCAATCCTCCATTTTGTTGAAAATAAATTTAGGGGCTCGGCTCCTGTGGCTCAACGGGCTAAAGCGCCAGCCACGTACACCTGATGGCGGGTTCGAATCCAGCCTGGACCCACCAAACAACAATGATGGCTGCAACCAAAAAATGGCCGGGCATTGTGGTGGGCGCCTGTAGTCCCAGCTACTTGGGAGGCGGAGGCAGGAGACTCGCTTGAGCCCAGGAGTTGGAGGTTGCTGTGAGCTGTGATGCCACGGTACTCTGTCCAGGGTGACAGCTTGAGGCTCTTTCTCAATTAAAAAAAAAAAGAAGAAGAAAAAGAAAATACATTTAGGGCAGGGCGCCCTGGCTTACTCTGTTGCGGAACAGGAAGTGGCTCCTTGCCTGCCGTGGTAGGTTAAAAAGGGACAGGGAGTTGTTGCCTTAAAACGCTTTATTGTCAGAAAGGCTAGTAATTTTGGAGGACGGTGAGAGTAATTTTTTAAATGTTGTTTTGTCTATATAACAAGTTTTAATAATTTATATAGGTAAGTTAAATACATATAACAATTAAAAATCTAATCAAAAATCATCATCAGTGAAATATCATTAAACATGCTATTAACTTGTTCTATAATGCTTCATTACTTCCTCATTTTTTTCTAAGATTATTTTCTTTATTTCCTATTTCTGGTTTGGCCTGTTTGGGTGACTTACTCTTCCTATGTTTTAAAGTTCATTCTCAGTTCAGAAAAAGCTAAGAAAGGTCCTGGGGGTGTCTGTGTCTACCACACTCTCTACTTTCATTTATTTTATTTTCATATCTATGAAATTGGTTTAAAATGGAAATAATTGTTTTAGTTAAATTGACATGCAGGCTGTGCTGGTTAGTTTTGTTTCTTGAAATTTGTGAAACATATGAATGGTATACATTGTATTTATAACATTAAGAAGCTTATAGTATAATACAAGAATAACTATGAAGATTGGACTTAGGTAATCGTTGGGTAATTGTGACAATACTTTAGAGTGTTGGGCACCCAGGCTTTTTCATATATCCTTGTGTAATTGTGTAATACTTTTAAAGTGTTGTATTCTGAAAAATCTTGTTAGTTGTATTATTTGTACTATGTCATTTATACATCTTAACTTTTTGGGTTTTTTTTTGGTAGAGACAGAGTCTTACTTTATCATCCTTGGTATAGTGCTGTGGTGTCACACAGCTTATAGCAACCTCCAACTCCTGGGCTTAGGCGATTCTTTTGCCTCAGACTCCCAAGTAGCTGGGACTACAGGCGCCTGCCACAACACCCGGGTCATCTTAACTTGTTTTTAATGAATTGGGAACTGTTCGATAAATTGAAGCAGTATATGGATTTTAAAGTTTTTACATCTATGATTTTTTAAATTTTATTTTATTTATTTATTTATTTAGAGACAGAGTGTCAGTTTGTTGCCATGTGTAAAGTGCCTTGGTCTCTTAACTCACAGCAACCTCAAACTCTTGGGCTCAAGGGATTCTCTTGTCTCAGCCTCCCAAGTAGCTGGGACTACAGATGCCTGCCACTTTCAGAGAGGCTATTGGAGGACTAGAAGCCTAGTTGGCTATTTTTAGAGATGAGGTCTCCCTCTGGCTCAGGCTGGTCTCCAACCTGTGCACTCTGTCCAACTGTCTCAGCCTCCCAGAGTGCTAAGATTACACGCATGAGCCACCGCACCCCAGCCTATGATTGTGTTTTAATACTCTATAGTAGCTGGTTGATTTTTTAGTATAGCTACTCCTACTTGTTTTCTTTCAACACTCAGAGAGTTTATGGTTGGAGAAGTTGTATTAAGGGCCTTGACGGTGGCACAGGCCAATGGACTAATTTTCAGATTTAATCCAATTGCTATTGTTGGTATGATAAAAATGACTAAAGTCATGTATTTAGCAGGGCTAAAAGGTGTAGGTGGCTATTATAGTTTTCAGGGAGGTTAATATCTTAAGTTATTTTAGACCGGGTGGACTTAAAATTATGTACCCAGTGTAGAAAAGGGGTTAATCTTAGCAAACAAGTTTTGCCTGTGTTGTCACAAGGATATATGAAAAAGCCTGGGTGCCCTATAATAAAAACTGTCTTTGGGGTAGCTTGGTGTGTCTATTGGCAAGGAACAAAGATTGTTAAGTTACATTTAAATAAGGAATTATTCAGGTTAGTGTATGGGAATGGACACCTTTTAAACTTAATATATTTATGACTAGTAGTTTCAGTTTTCAGTTGTATAACAAATATATCTTTTTTTCTTGACAGTAGTGGTTGTTTTTTAAATATAGATATCTGAGTATGTGATAATCTTGTGGATATATGGGAAAAGTGTGAAATTTCTGTTAAGTTCTGGCCGGTGCACACCTCCATTTGGCATGAAGTAAATACCTGTTCTCCTTAAGTACTTCTAGTAAGATACAAATGAGACATATTTATGACATTTGGGGCTGAAGAAATCTATATGTTTTATTGTCAGCAAAATGGGACAAGGTTCTGTGGTGAGCACACAGCCTACATACTCTCAAGAGGATGATGACTGCGAATTGTATCTCTTCAATATTTTTTTTTTTTTTTTTTTGTAGAGATAGAGTCTTACTTTATCACCCTCAGTAGAGTGCCGTGGCATCACACAGCTCACAGCCACCTCCAACTCCTGGGCTTAAGTGATTTTCTTCCCTCAGCCTTCTGAGTAGCTGGGACTACAGGCGCCCGCCACAACGCCCGGCTATTTTTCTGTTTTTTTGCAACTCGGCCGAGGCCGGGTTTGAACCTGCCACCTTTGGTATATGGGGCTGGCGCCCTACTCGCTCAGCCACAGGCACTGGCTTTTTTGCAATTTTTGGCCGGGTCTGGGTTAGAACCTGCCACGTCTGGTATGTGGGGCCCTACTCTTTTGAGTCACAGGTGCTGCCCTGTCTTTTCGATCTTAATGTGGTGTTTCCTCCAGTCTAGTTTTTGTAGGCCTCAGCTGCTTGTGGAGTGAGATACAGCTTGAGTGGAGTGTGGTGGGATGAGGCTTCTAGTCCTGCAAGTTTCATTGCTGTGGTGTGGTCAGCAGAACATCTTTTGGACTAGTCTTTTCTTTCATCTGTTTTTTTCAGGCCTTTCTTTCCAGTTTTCGAGCTGGTCTTGGTTACCAGGATAAAAGGGATGTACATTTTCTGTAGTGGTCGACTGGGGTCTGGCAAGAGAAAACTTGTGAATAAGGGATAACACTACTGCATTTGTTATACATACTTTTGTACTTTAAGATTAAATTCTGCTGGCTTGGTGCCTATAGCTCAGCAGCTAGGGCACTGGGCACATACACTGGGGCTGGTGGGTTTGAACCCGTCCCAGGCCTGCCAAACAACAATGACAACTACAACAACAACAAAAAAATAGCCAGGCATTGTGGCAGGTGCCTGTACTCTGCCTGTAGTGTGAGCTACTTGAGAGGCTAAGGCAAGAGAATTGCTTAAGCCCAAGAGTTGGAGGTTGCTGTGAGCTGTGACTGACGCGAGGCACTCGACCGGGCAACAGCTTGAGACTTGAGACTCTGTCTCAAAAAAAAAAAAAAAAAAATTAAATTCTGCATGCCCTGACACTTGCATTGAGACTGCCTGAAAGGGTTTCTTTTCTTTTTTTTTTTTTTGAGGCAGCATCTCACTATGTCATCCTCTGTAGAGTGCTGGGGTGTCACAGTTCACAGCAACCTCCAACTCTTGGGCTTAAGAGATTCTCCTTCCCCAGCTTCCCAAGTAGCTGGGACTGCAGGTGCCTGCCACAGTGCCTAGATATTTTTTTTGTTGCAGTTTTCATCACTGTTTAGCCAGTATGAACCCACCTGTCTCTGTGTATGTGGACAGATTCCTAGCCACCAAGTTACGGGCACAGACCCCATCAGCTAGTTTTCAAATGGCATTATCTTCTGGTATGTTGGGAGTGGGAATGGTTTTTTAGATCTGTTATCTGTTTGGGGGTTGTTTCTTGTACAAAGAAAACACTAAGTATTTATTTTTTTTATTATCTGGGTGAGTTGCTTGTTTCCAGCTGATGGCAGAGGGAACTCTGGTGAGACTTTTTTGCAGAAGTGTGTCGTGTCATGAAGTCATTTAATGACCTGAGGTGTTAAGACTTCTGGGTAGCATGATCTGTCCTTGGCTGTTGACGAATTAACTATTCTTTCATTATGGAATTTTTCTGTTTTCTTTTTTATTTCTTTTCTTATAGGTGGGATTGAAATCAGACAGGTGTAGAGGCATTAAGGGGGTCATTATTGTCAGTCCTACAGCTTGCTTTGCTGCAGTGTCACCCTCTGGGTTTCTATTGACACAGCATTGTCTTTTCTGGTGTTTGGGGCAGTGCAAGATTTCCACCTTGCAGGAAAGCAAGACAGTTTCTAATAGTTGGGTAACTTCTGAATTGTTTTTACTATTTATTTATTTTTGAGACAGAGTCTCACAACATTGCCCTCAGTAGAGTATCATAGTGTCACAGCTCACAGCAACCTCTGACTCTTGGGCTTAAGCGATTCTTTTGCCTCAGACTCCCAAGCAGCAAGGACTGTAGGTGCCCGCTGCAACACCCGGCTATTCTGAACTGTTTTTATTTTTATTTATTTATTTTTTTCAGACAGAGGCTCAGTTTGTTGCCCTCAGTAGAGTGCCGTGGTGTCACAGCTGACAGCAACCTCCAGCTCTTGGGCTTGGGCGATTCTCTTGCTTCAGCCTCCTGAGTAGCTGGGACCACAGGCGCCTGCCACAATGCCCGGATATTTTTTGTTGCAATTGTCACTACTGTTTTTTGCTTTTTTTTTTTTTTTTTTTTTAGCTGGCTAGGGACAGGTTCAACCCTACCACCCTTGGTATATGGGGCCAGCACCCTACCCACTGAGCCACAGGTGCCAGCCCTGAACTGTCTTTAATATATGTAGTTTTTCTGGTGCTGTTCATCTCTTTTTTTTAATATGACATTTTGAGTGTGAAGAATTAGACAAGAAAATTTGGCTGGGTGTGGTGGATCACACCTGTAATCTTAGCATTCTGGGAGGCTGAAGTGGGTGGGTTGCTTGAGCCCACAAGTTCGAGGCCAGCCTGAGCAATAGTGAGACCCCTTCTTTACTAAAAATAGAAAAACTGAGGCAAGAGGATGACTTGAGCCCAAGAGTTGGAGGTTATTGAGATATGACACTGTGGCACTCTACCCAGGGTGACAGCTTGAGACTCTATCTTAAAAAAAAAAAAAAGAAAGAAAATTTGGAGGCCATATAAATATTTAGTGTTTTTCTTTTTGACAGTTCTAATGTCCTGGTTAGAACAATTAGTTCAACTTTTGGGCCAAAGTCCCTGGTGGAAGGGCTTTTGTTTCTGCTGGCCTTTCTACACTCACTACTGTATAACTTGCCCTTTGCATACTTTTTTCAATGTAACTGCTTCCCTCTATACACGAAATTCAGTCTACTTCTTTAGAAGGGTTATCTGATGTGTCTCCTTGGCTAGAAAAGACTTGTTCAGGATGGCACCTGTGGTTCAGTGAGTAGGGCACCAGCCCCATATACCGAGGGTGGTGGGTTCAAACCTAGCCCTGGCCAAACTGCAACAAAAAATAGCTGGGTGTTGCGGCAGGTGCCTGTAGTCCCAGCTACTCGAGAAGGTGAGGTAAGAGAATCGCCTAAGCCCAAGAGCTGCAGGTTGCTGTGAGCTGTGATGCAACAGCACTCTACAGAGTGTAAAGTAAGACTTTGTCTCTAAAAAAAAAAAAAAGAAAAAGAAAAGAAAAGACTTGTTCAGATACCTCTAGCTACTGATGTTCTTTTGGTTCATGAGTAAGGTTAGGATGTAGAGTGGCTGGGTTCAGTCCAGCTATCACTTCTAACCATATTTCAGGGTTAGTAAGTAATATAGATTGATATATTTTCATCCTACCTGCAGTTAACTAGAAGTTTCTTTTTTGCTGAAGTAGGAATAAGACTTGATGAGGGACGTGAACCATAATCAGTTGTCCAAAGGTGAATTTTTCAGTTTCTTTTGAAAGATCACCAGTCACAGCTAGGGTTTGAAGACAGCGGGCCACCCAGTAGCTGTAAAGTGGAATTGTTTAGACAAATATGCGACTGGTCTGGGAATAGTGCTGATCTTTTTGTATCAGTACGCAAAGGCCAAACCCCAGTTCCCTGTGTTTCATCCACATATAGAAAGAATTTTGTTAACTTAGAGTTTGAGGTTGCTGTGAGCTGTGACACCATGGGACTCTACTGAGGGTGACATAGTGAAATTCTGTCTCAAAAAAAAAAAAGCCTTCTAATTATCAGTTTAGCCAAGTGAATAATTAACTTAATAGTAAATTGTGATCCTATTTTGTGAAAAGTGGTTTTATGTGACACCTCAACACGACATTGTCTATGAAGTTCACGCTTAAGAACAACACAATCGGCTCGGTGCCTGTTGCTCAAGTGGCTAAGGCATCAGCCACATACACTTGAGCTGGCGGGTTCGAATCCAGCCTGGGCCCGCTAAACAACAATGATGGCTGCAACCAAAAAATAGCCAGGTGTTGTGGCGGGTGCCTGTAGTCCCAGCTACTTGGGAGGCGGAGGCAGGAGACTCACTTGAGCCCAGGAGTTGGAGGTTGCTTTGAGTTGTGATGCCACAGCACTCTACCCAAGGTGACAGCTTGAGACTTTGTCGGAAAAAAAAAAAAAAAAAAAGAATCACACAATCGAGTTCCACCAAAATAAATCACAAAAACATCTCAAAAAAAGAATTTTGCCATGGTATCATTGTAGCTCACAGTAACCTCAGATTCACCGGGTGAAGCAATAATCTTGCGTCAGGTTCCCAAACACCTGGGATTGCAAGCACTTGCTAACATGCCCAGCTACTTGTTATATTTTTAGTAAACACAGAGTGTCAGTCTTCTTGACACTGGCCTAGAACTGCCATGTTCAAGCAATCCTCTTACCTTGGACTCCTGGAGGACTCAGATTATAGGCGTGAGCCACCATATCACACCAAGCTCCCCTTCTTTCAACCACTGATTTCTATTGGATTAAGGTATCATTATTATAATGACCCCATTTAACTTGAATTACATCTTCTAAACACTGTAAGTTCCAGCTCATCTTTTTTTTATCTTGTACCATCTGATAAGAAAAGCTTTTTTAGGCTCAGCCCCCACAGCACTGTGGTTACAGTGTCAGCCACATACACCAAGGGTGGCAGGTTTGAACCCTGCCCCAGCCAGACAAACAATAACTGCAACAAAAAATAACTGGGCATTGTGGTTGGTGCCTCTAGTCTCAGCAACTTTGGAGGCTCAGGCAAGAGAATTCCTTAAGCCCAAGAGTTGGAGGTGACTGTGAGCTGTGATACGACATCACTTTACAGAGGGCAACAAACTGAGACTCTATCTAAAAATAAAAATAAATAAATAAATAAATAAGGAACTCTTTCAACATCTCTAATAAAGACAAATCTTAACATTATGGTAAATGAAAAAATGCAGTTTCTCCAAAAGACTGATACCTTTGAATCCATTTATATAAAGTATCTAAAATAGTTACATTTGTAAAAAACAAAAGAAAAATAGAGTATTGTTCATAAAGGAAATTCAAGAGTAGCTTCATGTATATCGAGATTCAGTTTTGCAAGATGAAAATGTTCTAGAGATATATATTGCATAACAATGTTAATATACTTCACACAAATAATTTGTATGTTTAAACTATTAAAGATTGTCACTTTTTATTTTTTACAAAAAATACAAAAAATAGTTACCTAGATTACATGTTTTTTCAAACAGCATCTTCATCACCACAAATGTTTAACACAAAATAATATATATTCACCAATAAATATGTGTTAAAATTAAGACAGTTTTCATTAGGGTAAATGCGAAATTTACTAAATGTAGAATAGAAATGTCTTAACACAATAACTAAGAAAATTACTGAGGGGCGAAGGCAAGATGGCTGACTTGAGCCAGCTTTCCACAGACGGTCCCATCCAGAAGGAGAGTTAAAGGACAGAAGTTTAGCAAGTAAGCTGATGGTTTGGAGCTGAGCCCAGAGAGAAGGCTGAAGAATGCACATCAACTATGCTGAGACAAGCTGCGCCTCCAAGGTACAAACAAAAGGTACAAAATCCATTGCCAAGCAGATGGGAGTCCCCTCCCCCATGAGAATAGCTCACAGTATACTTTCTACAAACCAGCGAGCAGAGTTCAAACATCCTCCCATTTTATCCCACAGGAGAGACCCTCTAAAAACTGGACCTCCCTCCCCTACTAGGGTGCCATGTCAATCTCCTGCCAGGCATAAAACTGTACAAAACTATATATATTCTGTACCTGAAATTCTGAACTCCCAGCAATCCCCTCCACTCCCACCCCGAAGTCTGGAAGTCTGTCCCTCATGGAGTCCAAATTCCTGGGCATTCTCTCGAGAGGTGTGGACAGGGCATGGGCTGTTGCAGGTCTGTGCTGATGCTGTGGCACAAGGGTAAGGAGAAAACAGTGGACTGAAGGAACCAGGAAAGGGAGAAGCAGTGCCCCCCTACCCCCTGCATAGAGCAGTAGTGGCAGCAGTGGGAACAATAGGACTCACAACTCTGGGGATATTTTGGAGGGACACTCCCTGTCTCTCTGGGCATCCAGAGAGAGCCAAGCATCTTCTCCAGTGGCAGACATTGGTGGAATAGATCTGGGATGTAATGCAGAACCCATGAGCAAAGGTTATCCTTGAGGCAGTACTGGCCTGAGGGGTGTGCTGGCGAATGGAGAATTGAAGACACTTGCGCAGAGACAGTATACTTCCAGGGTGGCGCTGCACCAGGACTGCTTTTTTGAGCCTAAGAAACACCCACCCAGGGTGTCATAGCTGAGACAAAGGCAGGTGGGAAACCGAAAGCTGAACGTAACCTCTAACTACACCCACCCCAACACAGACTGCAGGTAAAACAGAAACACCAGCTCTGGGCAGCAGCACACAGCAGGGCTGAGTGGCAGTTTCTGTGAACTCAAACAGCGCCTGGTCCACAGGAGGATTATAGCAGGGACAGATCACAAATTCTGCGCAACCGTAAGTGTCAGCAACATCAATCAGGGGCCAGGCTGGAACTGAGTGAACCACCTCAGCTTCCATTAATCACCTGAGGTTATCAGGCCTCAGTTTCCCCTGCCAGATGGTGGCAGAGTGTGGAGGCATGGCCGGGGAGATGTAAGATCTCTCTGAGGCTCGGCGCCTGTGGCTCAAGCGGCTAAGGCACCAACCACATACACCTGAGATGGCGAGTTTGAATCCAGCCCGGGCCCGCCAAACAACAATGACAGCTGCAACTAAAAAATAGCTGGGTATTGTTGCAGGTGCCTGTAGTCCCAGCTACTTGAGAGGTGGAGTCAGGAGAATCACATGAGCCCAGGCATTGGAGGTTGCTGTGAGTTGTGATGCAATGGCACTCTACCCAGGGCAAAAGCTTGAGGCTTTGTCTCAAAAAAAAAAAAAAATCTCTCTGTGACTCAGGTTCAAAGCCCTGAAGCATCTGCTCATTGGAGGGAACTGGGTCATAGCCCTGTGGGGTTACCAGTGACTGAGTGTGACAGAGGTGCAAGCTGGGGAAGGAGGCATCGACCTTCCCAGACTAATTCATTTGCTGGGGTAGGGGGATCCTTCTGACACCACGGAGCACCAGAATGAGTCATACTCCAGCTGCCAGCAGACCCCTGCTAATATAGTTGCTAGAGACCTTTTGAACTCCCTCTCTTGACTGGGTGCTGGTTGGGACAATTGATTTGGATCTCTTGGACTTGACCAATCACCTGAGGACTATCCAAAGTGGTACCTTACGTTTGTGGTTGTGGGAAGGTTTTTCCTTTTCCAGTTGTTGCCCATGGTGGGCAGGGTGACTTAATTGCTAGTATTTCTCCACAGCTGAGATTTCAACCCAGAATAATTCACTAGGGTAGGACAGAGACCAGCTGAAAACAAGACAGAGCCGCGTAGCCCCACCACACCAAGTAAGTCCCCAGTATCTCAGGCCACAGTACTGTACGGGTTCTTTGCAAAGCTCTAGGGGAAAAGGTACAGGCACTAACTAGTCACAGCTCTTGGGTAAATACCTGGTTAATCACTACTCCAGGAGGTCCCCAACCCAACTTCACTTTATCTGCTCATCTAGCCAAATGGTATAAAATAATCATGGGGTGGAATGAGCAGAAAAACTCCAGTAACATGAATAACCAGAGTAGATCAACTCTCAAAGGAACAATACAGCAGACACAACTAAAGATCCCATTCATAGACAAATGGCTGAAATGTCAGAAATTGAATTCAGAGTTTAGATTGCAAATAAAATTAATAGAATGGAGGTAAAGTTGGAATTAGAAATTCAAGGAGCAATTCAAAAGTTGTCTCAAGAATTCAATGAATTCAAAGACAAAATCACCAAGGATTTTGACACACTGAGTCAAGAATTTGCAGCCCTCAAAGATATGACAAATACAGTAGAATCCCTCAGTAACAGAATGGAGCAAGCAGAAGAAAGGATTTCTGACATTGAAGACAAAGCTTTTGAATGCTCCCAAGCGCTCAAAGAGGAACAGAAATCGAGAGCAAAAACAGATCATTCTCTCAGAGAACTTTGGGATAATTCAAAGAAAACTAATATTCGCCTTATAGGTTTTCATGAAAGTGATGAAGTTGCTTCACAAAGCACTCGAGGTCCTTTTTCATAAGATTATAAAGGAGAACTTTTCAGACATGCCAAGAGATTCCAAAATGCAGATAGCAGACAGTTTCAGAACCCCATCACGACTCAACCCAAATAGACTGTGGGGTAAGGAACCCCCACATGTACATCTCATGTACATCTCATTCGAGTGAGCCACTAATGGGTTCAACTGGCTTTTGCCTTCACAGAAAAAGCAAGAGGTTTGGGCTGATCCTGAGGCAAACACAAAGCCTGTTTTTTGGTGATCCGGAAACAGATACTTTGAAGTTTTTGCAGTCATTGGTTCCAAGTAGTTAGAAGCTGAAAAGCTTCTTGCCTGGAGACGCAGCCCAGAGGTTGACAAAATGTAAAAGCGTAAAGATCTCTGCACTGTGGAAAACAAAGTCATAAACCCATTTAAGGTTAACTTGGTGAGCGCATGAGGAGTTTCAGAAAGCAGTTCTCCTGTAGCTCTGTCTCTTATTTTTATGTAAATTTCTTACACAAAAGCTGAGGCTCATTTACAAGGAGTTAAGGTAAAAGAGCACTGTGCTGGTTTGCAGACTTGATGTCTGCCACATACGTTTAGAGTTAGATAGAGGAAGTTAGATAATGGTGAATGCTGTAAATCATAGATTAAGTGTCCATGTGACTGCCAATGTATATAAGATGGTCAGAAATAAAGTTAATTTGCTAAATGCCACAACAGAGCCTGTAGCCTGCTTCTTATGCCCTTTTAACATTACAGAGAGAGCTTACACCTGAGGTAAAGCTGCAGCATCTCACGTCTCCAGTCACACAACATAAGACGACCCCCAGACACATCATAATTAACTTCACTAATGTTAATACAAAGGAGAAAATTCTGAAAGCAGCCAGACGTAAGAAAACCATAACATACAAGGGTAAGAATATTAGAATGACTACAGATCTCTCTGATGAAACCTTTCAAGCTAGAAGAGGGTGGTCATTGACTTTTAATCTCCTAAAGCAAAATAACTTTCAACCCAGGATCCTGTATCCAGCTAAACTGAGTTTCATTTATGATGGAGAAATTAAATACTTTAATGACATTCACATGTTGAAGAAATTTGCCATAACTAAATCAGCTCTCCAGGATATTCTCAGACCTATCCTCCGTAATGACCAAAGCAATCCTCTACCACAAGAGTAAACCCAAACAGAATCTTTTGATCAAATTCCAACTACCACAGAGGCGGAAGAATTAAATATGTCCACTGCACTTTCAAAAAACTCAAAACTCAAAACCCAAAATTCAACCAGGCTTATCAATATTCTCAATTAATGTGAATGGCTTAAATTGTCCTCTAAAGAGGCACAGGCTGGCTGACTGGATACAAAAACTCAGGCCAGATATCTGCTGCATACAAGAATCTCATGTTGCCTTAAAAGATAAATATAGACTCAGGGTGAAAGGATGGTCATCTATATTCCAGGCAAATGGAAAGCAGAAAAAAGCAGGTG
>CAUYRH010162241.1:0-20212 GCA_963574655.1 Perodicticus potto | reverse complement strand
CGCTGTCTCCCTGTGTCCCCAAGGGGAAGTTCCTGGGTAGATCCCACCTGCCAGAGATGCCTGAAGTCCTCTCTCCCCAGTTTCACCGTGCCCAGCCGCAAGGAAGCTGTTACTCGGCTGCCATCTTGCTCCGCCTCCCCGGTCGAAGTTATTTTCATAATAACTCTAACATGTTATTTTCCTTTTTCATTCTCTTTAACTAGAGTAAAGTGGAGTTTTCCAGAGGCTACATAACCTGTGTGTTATCCCAACAGAGTACAGAAGGAGACCTGAGAATCTTTGTTTTCTATTAAATCAATATTAAAGAAATTTGCAAAAATGTAAACTGATTTTTTTGTATTTTGGAAAATACAGTTACTTTTCAAGAAAAGTATTCTTGGCTAGGCGCCTGTGGCTCAACGGGCTAAGGTGCCAGCCACGTACACCTGAGCTGGTGGGTTCAAATCCAGCCTGGGCCAGCCAAACAACAATGACAGCTGCATCCAAAAAATGGCCAGGCGTTGTGGCAGGCGCCTGTGGTCCCAGCTACTTGGGAGGCAGAAGCAGGAGACTCGCTTGAGCCCAGGAATTGGAGGTTGCTGTGAGCTGTGATGCCATGGGACTCTATCCAGGGTGACAGCTTGAGGCTCTGTCTCAAACAAAAAAAAAAAAAAAAAAAAAAGAAAAGTATTCTTTATATTAACATGTAAAGGGTTCATTAGTTTATTTTATTTTTATTTTTGAGACAGAGACTTCCTTTGTTGCCCTGGGTAGAGTGCTGTGGCATCATACTCTTGGGTTCTAGCCATCCTCTTGCCTGGGATTACAAGTGGGCATGACTCCCAGTTAGTTTTTCTGTTTTTAGTAGTGATGGGGTCTTGCTGTTCCTCAAACCAGTGTCAAACTTCTGAGCTTAGGTGATCCACTTGCCTTAGTCTCCCAGAACACCGGGATTATAGGAGTGAGCCACTGCACTTGGCCTATAGTTACTTTTATTTTTATTTTTTTTGAGACAGTCTCACTATGCCACTCTTGGTGGAGTGCAGTGACATCACAGCTCACAGCAACCTCAAAATCTTGGGCTTAAGAGCTATGGGCGCCGAGCCAAGAGCAGTTTATTTCTTAAGCAATTCTCTTGTCTCAGCCTCCCAAGTAGCTGGGATTACAGGTGCCCGCCACAATGCCCAGCTATTTTGTGGTCGTAGTTGTTTAACAGGCTGGGGCTGGGTTCAAACATGCCAGCCCCTGTGTATGTGGCCAGCGCCCTAACCATTGAGCTACAGGCATCGAGCCAACTATAGTTATTTTTAAATGAATAAATGTTTTTGTAATTTCTAAGTCTAATTTCCAAAATAATAAATGCTGATGTATTAATCCATATAAACTAAAGCTATTGGGGCTCTCAATTTTTAAGTGTAACATGATCTTTACACTAAAAAGTTTGAGAAGTGCTTATCTATTGCATAGATATACCATGGCTAAATTCATCCTCTACTAATAGATATGTAAATCATTTGCAATTTGGTGTTACTAGAAACTGTACTGAAAAGAATAACCTTATATGAGCTTTATTTTCCACGTTTTAGTAAATCTGTCTTGTGTTAGAAGTGGAATTACTGGATCAAAATATACATTGTGGGCAAAGTCCCACAGTGATATATGTTACTTCATTTCATTTTTCTAATAACCTTATATGGTGAGTCATTATTTTCTTTTTACATATGAGAAAATAGAAGCATAGAAGCTGACAGAAGTTAGATAATTTTCTTAAAGCTAAGTTAAATGGCTCACACCTATAATCCCAGCTACTAAGGAGGCCAGGAGTTGCAGACCCGCCTGGACAACATAGCTATACCCTGTCTCTAAAAAATTAAAAAAATTAGCTGGGTATGGTGGTGTGTGCCTTTAGTTCCAGCCAGTTAGGAGGCTGAGGTGGGAGGATTGTTTCAGCCTAGGAGCTCAAGACTGCAGTGAGCTACAACAGTGTCGCTGCACTCTAGCCTGGGTAGAGAGCAAGACCCCATTGCTAAATAATAATAAAATAATAACAATAACAATAAATAATAACTTTCTTAGAGGCATGGGGCTAAGAAGATGCTACACAGACAGAATAAACCTGTTAGTGGTTTAAAGACTCTATGCTTCGAGCCCCGGAGTTGGAGGTTGCTGTGAGCTGTGATGCCACGGCACTCTACCCAGGGTGACAGCTTGAGGCTATGTCTCAAAAAAAAAAAAAAAAAAAGACTCTATGCTTCAAACCACTATTATGAGTTATGGTTTCACCATGCAATAATACACGTATCCTTCAGTTTAAGTCATTTATTTGATAACAGACTTACTTTATTTTTGAGACAGAGTCGCTCTCGGTAGATTGCCGTGATGTCACAGCTCACAGCAACCTTAAACTCTTGGGCTTAAGCACTTCTCTTGCCTCAGTTTTCCAAGTAGGGAGGACTATAGGCACCCGCCACAACTCCCGGCTATTTTTTGTTGCGGTTGTCATTGTTTAGCTGGCCTGGGCCGGTTGGAACCCTGCAAGCCCGAAGTATGTGGCTGGCGCTGTAACCACTGAGCTACGGGCACCGAGCCAAGAGCAGTTTATTTCTTAAGAGCAATTTCTAATGCAAATAACAAATTATCTCTCAAGTGCCTTGAAGTTTATGGAGGACAATGCTAAGACAAATTTTATGCAATTTGTACTTTTTAAGCCTATATTTAGGTTAATATTTATAGTTAGTGAAAAAACTACATTTAGTTACGCTATGCCACAGCTGTACGATAGAACTATTTAAATGCTTTGTGTGTTATGCAAGCACCAGTCCCAACCTGGGAACAGATCCCACAAGTTTAAAAACAAAAAAGTACACGTATAGCCTGGCGCTGCGGCGGGCGCCTGTAGTCCACCTACTCGGGAGGCTGAGGCAAGACAATCGTCTAAGCCCAGGAGTTGGAGGTTGCTTGTGAGCTGTGTGACGCCAAGGCACTCTACTGAGGGCAATAAAGTGAGACTGTCTCTACAAAAATAACTAACTAGGGCGGCGCCTGTGGCTCAGCGAGTAGGGCGTCGACCCCATATAACGAGGGTGGCGGGTTCAAACCCGGCCCCGGTGGAACTGCATCAAAAAATAGCCGGGCGTTGTGGCGGGCGCCTGTAGTCTCCGCTACTCGGCAGGCTGACGCAGGAGAATCGCCTAAGCCCATGAGTTGGAGTTGCTGCGAGCTGTGACTCCATAGCACTCTACTGAGGGCGATAAAGTGAGACTCTGTCTCTAAAAAACAAACTAAACAAAACAGTACATGTATTTTTTCCCCTACAGGTCCGAAATAGTGTATTCTAACGCTATTTTGAAGTGCAGAAGATTCACAGAGGGCAGAAACCTTTGCGAGAAACCTTTACGAGAGATGTGTGGGGTTCCCAAAGAGCTCCTCCAAACCCCTACGGACAAACCTTTCACACACAACCTCTTAAATAAGGGTATTTTCCTGGGGATTCAACTCTATCAAGCTGGCCTGGTGTTTTTGCGCGTGTGGAAGGCGGCGTACAGGAGTCTACTTTGGTGTTCGTTCTCGTTCTCTCTCTCTCTCTCTCTAGGAGTCTACTTTGGTGTTCGTTCTCTCTCTCTCTCTCTCTCTCCCCCCCCCAAATCGGCGCCTCCCCCTCTGGTCTTAGATCCCAGAGGGACAGCTTAGACCCGCCCAGGCTCTCGGGAGCACCTGGGGGCAAGAGGCGAGAAGGTGCCCAGGTGATCCAGAAGCTCGGTTCCCTCTGCAACCCACCGTCGGCCGCTGCAGCTCGCGCAGTCAGGAGGAAGGATGATTGACAGAGCCGCTCAGCTACTGCGAAACTGCCGAGGGAGGGACAAAGAGGAGACAGCGGAGCCTTCTTAAAGTGGTTGGGCTGGGCCTTGGGAACAACCTTCCCTAAACCTATTGGCTTCCCTGTACGGGTTGTTATGGTAACATATGACCGAACAGTCCCTTATGAATCTGCCAATGAGAAGGGCCGTCTTTTCCACTGCACCTCTAAGCCGTAGGTGTTGCGAAAGTCGGGGTAAGGGGCGGGAGAAGAAGGAGGTGCCAGTACGTCCTGCGGACGGGCCAGAGGCGGGGCTTATGACGTTACCGGGCCAGCCAATCACACCTGGTTTTATCAACGGCCCCGCCCTTTTACCGCACATTTCCCCTCCCCTAGCTCATTTCGCACGACGCAGCGGTTGGGAACACAGACATTTTCGGACCTGGAGCCGCCACTGCCGCCGCCATTTTGTGTCTGTGGAGAAAGAAGCTTCTGTGGCGGCTGGAGGTGGACGGAGATCACCCGTGAGACGGCGGCGTTTCATACCCGAGGTTCCCCCTGTGTCGTCCCCCAACCCCCCTCCGCGGTCAGCATGTGGTGAAGCCGGAGCCGCGAGAGAGCCGGGGAGAGGAAGAGGAGTCGGAAGGGAGGCGGGGTATCAAGCGCGGCTTCAGCTTCAGCTGCGGCGGACCTCGGAGGGGGGCCGCGGCGCAATGTCAGAGCAGACGCCGGCCGAGGCCGGTGCTGCGGGGGCCCGGGAGGACGCCTGTCGGGATTATCAGTCGTCGCTCGAAGACCTGACCTTCAATAGCAAACCGCACATCAATATGCTGACCATTCTAGCCGAGGAGAACCTGCCCTTCGCCAAGGAGATCGTCTCTCTCATCGAGGCCCAAACCGCCAAGGTTTTTATACACCCCGCAGCCTCCTATTCTTCTAATACTCCCTGATTTTAGTGTCAGCCTCATCCCAGGTCTCGCTTCCATCCAAAGGGGGACAGCGTTCCTCCTCCAACCCTCCTCTCCCCACTCAGGCTCGGTCTTCGGCCCTGGCTCGGAGCGTGGGCCTCTCGGGGGGAGGGAGTGGGGGAGGATGAAGGGTGGAGTCCCACTTCCGCTCACCAGCTCCCCGCCTCGGCCACCGCTTTGTGTACCCCGACACTCGCAGGCTTCCAACAGAGCCCTCTGGGGTGGGGGACTCGGAGGCAGTTTGTGGTTTGGGAAGAAAGAGTTAAAACGAACCATTTTAACCCCATGGGAAGGTGGGGAGCGGGTTCCCCATTTCTCCCACTGCCTTTTTGGGTAATTATGCTCTCTGGGTTGGAAGGAGGTGAAGGGGGACCTGGGAGCGAGCTGTTGGTGGGTGGGAATAGGAAACTGGCCCCGAGTGGAGCAGCCGCCTGTTAGGAGCCCAACATGGCGCCCGAAAAGCACATGATGCGAAAGGGAAGAGAGGAGAATCCATTCCCTGCCAGCCAGGCAGCTGCTCACACCCGTCAGCCCCATTTTGGGGTGGGGGCGGCGAGATAAAACTTTTATTCTCCTATCAGAGGGTCTAATTTGTCCCCGAATAGGGGCGATTGGGGTCGAGGGTGGGGCTTGGGTGGGGGAGGACATCTTATCCAACCTGTAGGTGGAGAACTGGCCCAGTGGGTAACAAGTACTTCTAGTTTCTTTGAAAAGTTCAGTCCCTCCTCCTCTTCCTTTTCTCTTTTTTCTCCCTTCCCTGGTAGTGAAGGCGTGTTTTTCTTCACCCCTTGGCAGAAGTGGTCCTTTGCCACCTTACATTTACCTGTAGTCCTCCTCTTCTGTGGATTCATGTGGGAGCGATATGTCATTTAAGTAAAGTTATTGTTAAACTTAGTTATAATGAGTTTTAATAGCTTCCCAGTACTACGTTTTAAGTTATTTTTCAAGCTTGTACTTAAGGTTTAGTTTTTTCTAGTTGTTAGTGATTGCAATTATCAGGATGAGCCTCCTTTTAGCAGAGTGAACCCCTTTTAAAAGGCCACTTTAACAACAACCACCAATATATTGTTTAGAGACGGTTTCTGTCTAGTGTAAAACTGAGTGGTCTGACTCTAATAAATGGTTTTGAAATGTGTGACTGGTATTATAAAATTTGTGAATAAAACATATAAAATATGTATTTGTCTTTTTTATTTACCTTTGTAAGGTGTAGAATCTGTTTCCAAGACTTATTTTTATCTACGTGGTTGTGTGTTTTAAACAAAAGTCTTTAAGTGACTTGGGTTCATTCTTCTTTAGGTTCCATCCACTCTTTTGGGTAAATCTGTTCACAAGATACACGGTTTCAAGTGGTCCTTTCATGCCTTAATTTAAAGAGGACGAAAAGTAAGGTTTCTTTTTTCTTTTTTTTTTTTTTTAAAGGGTTGGACAAGTTTGTCATGCTCAGCCTGACAGCTAAAATACAAGTCTTCATTCACCGTTTCCTGTGAATGTCGATGTAAAACAGCTGGGTTTTTTTGTTTAAAGTATGAGATTTAAAAAGAAAGCATTCCTCATACTCAACATCTATCTTATTGATACCACAAACATGTTGGACATGAAATCTTAGTTTTTGCCTTGTTGAAGGCTAAACTTGACATTGATGCCTTTTTTTTTTTAAAAAAAAAAGAGCACTTGAATTTTTAAGTCAATAACATTGATTTTTTAAAAAAATTAATTCATATTATGAGTATTAATATCCCACAGTGCCTGATACTTAACCAGCTCAAGGTGTCACTCAGCAGTTTCCTTGCTGATTTTTAATGGATCCAGAAGATCTTCGAGAACTGAAAACTAAATGCTGAATATAATGACCACATAAAACTCGTGTTTGTGTGTCTGCTACACAGTGGTGAAAATAGATGGACTATTTTGCTGGTAAAAGACAGCTGCAAATTTGGGGGCACACGGTTCCAGGTTATTTTTGTAAAGCCAGATTGAGGAAAGATGTGAAAGTCACTTTGGGGGACTGATCTTAATCTGGGTTGGGATTGAGGGTGAGGGGAGGGATTTTCCGTCATTTGGTAGCAAACTGGCTTGGTTTTGTGTTTCTGGAGGTGAATGTTTGTGTCCTTATTCCTTAGCATCTCAGCATTACTAAACTTTTAAAATTCACACCTAACTTGATTCCATGAGGCAGCAGTAGTGAAAAAGGGCATTACATATAAGGATTTCACTTGTACAATAAAAAATTAGCCTGCTGAACAGATTTTGGTGTTAAAAAGAGAGCCTGTTTATCTTCATAAGTACAATAATGACTAAAATGGTGTAAAACATGACATGGTAAGATAAAGACACAGCAATAAAGCATTTGACATGTTGGTAATTAATGTAGTTTACCCACATGCAGTGGCCTTGTGGACCCTGTTATTAGTACCTTAAAAAATTTTTCCATACAAAGTTACTCAAAGGTTTCCTTAGCCAACTTTCAGTTGTAAGGGTGTTAATCAGAAGCAAGAGCATTTCCACACACTTGTATGGGCAATTGGTTTTGTGAAATATGATGGCGTATACTCCAGACTTCTGAGCCTACCCTAGCTACAGGTAGCTATGGGTGTTATTCAGGGGTAAGAGTTGTATACACATGGGGTGGGTAAAGGGGATAACCTCTTTCTGTTATTTTTTTTTTTAATGGGTTCTCCTGTGGAGTCCGAATTAGAAAAAAGATGATATGGTATGTCTTAATGCTCCTCAACAAGTCTGTGAACCTGCTGATGCTTTCTGGAAGCTTGCTGTGCCTTAAAGCCAGTAATGGTTAGGCATTGCAGTTAAACTGGGGCAACATTTTTTTTTTTTTTTTTGCTTTGAAAAGGGCCACCTGTATCAGCATCATAACACTGGCTCTGCACAAATTTAGAACCCTGATTTGTGCATGTCAGAAGAAAAATATTTCGACGGAGAGTCCATGCTGTGAAGAAAATCTTCAGGACAAATACTGGTTTCCAGAATCAAGTTCAACCTGGTTTACATGATTCAGCGGCTGCTCCATCCAGTTTTTCTTGTATCACAAACTTGCACCTTGCTCCATGTTCATGTGCAAGTTCAAGTGTTTTGATATTGATTTCATATGTGAAGTGTTTTTTAATTTGTTAATTTGGATTATAGAGAAGTATAATCCTAATGATTTTACAGGTAACAAAAGCTTCATAGACTTTAACATATAAAATAATGCCTGTGGAAATTAGGGTTTTTACTGGAGGTCTAAAACCTACTTCAAGGCACACCATTGTAAGCTAATGGTTCCCAAAGGTGACACTTGGATTACAGAAAATAATTTTCTCTTGGCTCCCCCTTTTTTCGTCACAACATGGGTCTTTTACCACATGAGTTTGAAATTCCATGGAATGTTAAGTGAGTGTACAAGAGATTACAGTTTTTCATCCTGGTTATTCTGAGCTTTTGTGTGCTCAACTGAAGATCATTGTTAGAAATGAGAACTTGAATATTAAGTTTCATAAAGGTTAATACCAATTCAAAAGTAGTACCAACAAAAATTGAGGTCTGTATTATAGGTCTTAAAAACTCACTATTGAAAGTAATTCTTTGGTGGCAATTCATCATACTAAACTTCTCAGTTTCTTTTTATTACTTCAGGCTCCTTCCTCAGAGAAGCTTCCTGTTATGTACCTAATGGATTCTATCGTGAAAAACGTTGGAAGAGAGTATCTCACTGCCTTTACTAAAAATCTAGTTGCAACATTTATTTGTGTGTTTGAAAAGGTATATATGCATTTAGAAACATTTGAATTTTAAAAACAAAATTTGTTCCTGATTAAATAAATACTTGCTTTGTGTTGGGTTTTCTTGGGTGGTAAAATGTTTTATTATTCTTTTGGACATTTACTGTTTTAAGTACTATTTCATAAATGGTTAACTTTAATGTTTTATGTTAGGTTTTAAAAACAAGACGAGGGATTTACATTCATTTAAGAATAGATGAGTTAGCTCTTAAAATTGTGTACTTTTAAAATTGAGTTTATTTGAAGATGTATTTCATCACTAAAAAGTGGGCAAAAAGATGAACGGTCAAGACTACTACAAATTTCATTGTTTAAATTACTAGTGCTAGGATAGTGACTGTTCCTATCTTAAAAAAAAAGGGGAAAAAAGCAATCCTTTAGTGTGTCTCAACTTGTGATTGATTCCTGACACTTTGGTTTTCTTTTTTCTCTAGAAATGTTTCTTCTTTTGTTACTTTATTCAAGTAATTTTTATGTGAATGTTGTAGGTATATGTGAATGCTGCCTGGTTAATTGCTTTTAGGTTATTTTGGAAATACTTTTTTCCCCCCTTAGTATTCAAAAGAAAGGCTTGTTAGTTTGTCTAGTGATTGACATGTAAATTCTTAACATTATCGTGGTAATTTGGTTAATACAGCGTTATGTTGAGGAAGACAAAGGATTTGTTGACATACTTACCTGTGGGTCAGGTTTTATCTTTTGCACAGAACAAAGGGCACTTAGTAGATACTTAGGTTTAAAGATTGTAGGCATATAATCTTTTAAATTAAAAGTTTAAAAATTGGTAGTTTTTTTTTTTTTAAATTTTAGTAGATGAGCACCAGTTGTGTTGGTTGTTAGATTTGTAAAACTGGGATTTTTCTTTGGAAAGACTATTGGCGGATTTTACCTGTTTGTTAGAACATAAAATGTGTAGTTGCTACTTGAGTGCTTTTTAAAAGTTCTTAAACAATATAAACAGAAGAAATTTGGAAAGTTAAAATTCAGATAGCATTAAAAAGATTGTTAATTGATACTGTATTATAGACATTTGCAGAATACTACTTAACCTGAGGCTACAGTCTAAGAAAATCAACTGCTTGGTTTTAGTTTCAGTGTGTTCAAATTCTATTGGGGTATTGGATATCATACCTTTACTAAATGTAATTGGGCATGAACAACAGTTGATAGAAATGATTTGTAGAAAATGACTTATAGGTTATAGTTAAGACTATTATGTGTCCTGCAGTTGAAAATCTAAGTCAGTTTTCTCAAGTACTAGGTTTCTCTAATAGTTAATTTTATAAAAAATTGTTACGTCCCTTACAAATGTGAGCAGATAAGTAACACTAAAGGTTACCAATGGTTAAGATTTTGTGAATTTCACTTAAGGTGCTTTCCACTTCACAAATATCCTTTTCATAGGTACTAACCTGTTGTATTGCAAAAGATTGGTTAGTGGGATAGTGTAATTTTAACTTTGTACTACCGTATTGGTAATTTAAAAAATTTCAGCCATCTGGTAAACCAAGTATTTCCTAGTTTTATATTTTGTCCAGAGTGAGAGTAATATCAGAAAATATTAGAAATACTATTATACCAAGCCCTAAAATGTGGAAATGTTTAGTACATACTAAGTCTTGCCTAGTTGTTGCTTCCATGAAGTCTAGGTGATAATGCCTTTAATAATTCTAATGGTTTTTGAAGGAGAAATTTCTATGTTAACTTTATATTTGCAAACCAAAGGCGCCTTTAGTAAATTATATATATTTACCAATGGATAGTATAGTTATATATGTTACGTTCTATATAAAGAGGAGGAATTTAAATAATTTTTATACTTAATATACAAAACATTCTATAGTAACTTAACAAGCCATAGAATTGTTCTGTTGTTCTAGGTGGATGAAAACACTAGAAAAAGTTTATTTAAGTTACGTTCCACATGGGATGAAATATTCCCTTTGAAGAAACTTTATGCCCTGGATGTCAGAGTCAATTCATTAGATCCTGCTTGGCCTATTAAACCTCTGCCCCCCAATGTGAATACATCTAGCATCCATGTGAATCCTAAATTTTTAAATAAATCGGTAAGTTTTGACACGAATGGTATATAATGACTATCAAATTTTGAATTCTGTGAAACTTATTGCCAGAAAGCAAAAATGGAATACCCTGTGCCAAATAACTTCAATTTGAAAAAAGAATAGTAGTATATACTTAAGATTCTTAAAAATATATTCACTTATTTAGGGATTATATATAACATTTATTTTGGGTTTTAAATTCCTGAAAAGTTTTCTGTTACATTTAAGAATACAGACAGCAGTAAGAGTTACATTGATAACTTTTAGTTACCCCTTAGCTTCCTTTTTGGCTATGATACCTTTTTCTTAACAAATTATTTTTTCTTACAGCCTGAGGAGCCTTCAACACCTGGCACAGTGGTCAGTTCCCCTAGCATTTCTACTACTACAGTTGTTCCAGATATACAAAAGAATCTTACTCAAGAACAACTAATACGGCAACAGTTGCTGGCAAAGCAAAAACAGTTGTTAGAACTTCAGCAGAAAAAGCTTGAGCTCGAGCTAGAGCAAGCTAAGGCACAACTGGTAAGTGGGGGAGATTGGTATTTTAAATATTTTAAACTTCTAATAGGGAAGCAATTATTTTGTGTTTGGATTGTATTGACATGTTACTTTTATTAACAATACATGCTTTTTCCACTTTATTTGAAAATGAAAGAATATATGTTAAACCATATTTTTGTAGCCTTATTGTAAAATTCACTTGATTGAAAACTTGTATACTGTTTCTTCCAATAATTATTCAGTTAGATTGCTGTATTATAAGGTAGCACCTTAACTTTTTCAGCCATTAGATTATATGGACTTAATATTTCAGTTTCAATATGGTAGGTGTGTTGTAAATATTTTGCATAACTTTTGATTTATGAGCTTATGCTTCATGAATGGAGATCAGGCTTCCAAAGTCTGCAAAAGGCATCACAAAATTAAGGAGTCCAGGAAGATTTTATAAATCTCTATGCATGAATGACCTTATACTAAGTTATCTTACTTAGCTTCTGAGTTTGAGAGAGAAGAACTACAGGAAGGCAGAATTTTATAAGTTCATTAACAGTACCGTTTTGGGAGAAACTAAATTTTGTTACTTAGAATTTATTTAGCTGTAATGACTCTCTGACTTTAGCGCAGCTGGAGTGTAGTGATTTAGCAATTTCCTTGGAGTAGTCTGGCTCAGAATCCTGAATAATTAGGAAGAGGGAAATTTTTTTTTATTGTTCTATTTGGAGATTATAAAATTTCAACGTAAAGGACTAGTAAGAAATACTGGACTTTATCTTAATTGTAATTTCAATTTATGCATTAGAAATATACAATGTAAATACTACATTGAGTATATAGATTTATTGAATAAAGCATTATATTCATTTGTTTATAGTTTCTTGATAAATAATCTGCATGTTTCATTGTATTAACATAAATATTTATTTGTATTTCAGGCAGTTTCTCTTAGTGTTCAGCAGGAGACATCCAACTTAGGTCCTGGATCTGCACCTTCCAAATTACATGTTTCACAGATTCCCCCTATGGCAGTTAAAGCTCCCCATCAAGTTCCTGTGCAGCCTGAGAAAACCCGTCCAGGTCCATCCTTACAAATTCAGGAGTTGAAAGGGACTAACCGGGATCCCCGTCTTAATAGGATAAGCCAACATTCTCATGGAAAAGATCAAAGTCACAGGAAAGAATTCTTAATGAACACATTGAACCAATCTGATATTAAGACAAGTAAAACTGTACCCTCTGAAAAACTAAATTCATCCAAGCAAGAAAAGAGTAAATCAGGTGAAAAAATAACCAAGAAAGAACTTGACCAAATAGATTCTAAATCTAAATCTAAATCTAAATCACCATCACCTCTGAAAAACAAATTATCTCACTCAAAAGACTTGAAAAATCAAGAATCTGAAAGTATGAGGTTGTCTGATATGAACAAGAGAGATCCAAGATTAAAAAAACATCTTCAGGATAAGACTGATGGCAAAGATGATGATATAAAAGAGAAGAGAAAAACTGCAGAAAAAAAGGATAAAGATGAGCACATGAAATCATCTGAACACAGACTGGTTGGAAGTAGAAATAAAATCATAAATGGCATTGTACAAAAACAGGATATAATAACGGAAGAATCAGAAAAACTGGGGACAAAACCAGGGAGATCAAGTACTAGAAAGCGATCAAGATCTCGATCACCCAAGTCTCGGTCACCAATTATACATTCCCCAAAGAGAAGGGATAGGCGGTCACCTAAAAGAAGGCAAAGGAGTATGTCTCCAACTTCAACACCCAAAGCTGGAAAGATTCGCCAATCAGGAATTAAACAGTCACATATGGAGGAGTTCATACCACCTTCCAGGGAAGACAGAAATGCTAAGAGAAGTACTAAACAGGATATTCGAGATCCAAGGCGAATGAAAAAGTCTGAAGAGGAACGACCACAAGAAACTATAAATCAGCACTCTACAAAGTCAGGCAATGAACCAAAGGAGAATGTAGAAAATTGGCCCAGTTCCAAGTCTACCAAACGATGGAAATCTGGTTGGGAAGAAAATAAAAGGTATGATGATAATTTTGGTTAGTAGAATAATATTTTAAAAATAACTGCTAATTTAAAAATTGGGACATGTTTAATAGTACCTTGTTTTTCCATTCTTGTGGATTAAATACTGTTGTTATTCGTATTTTACAGAGAAGGAAACTGAAGTTTAGAAAGATTAAATAATCTATCTAAGGTGTAATCCTGGACATGCAAGAATCAGAATTTATATGTTTCCTGATTTCATGTTTTGTGCTTTTAACATTTAATTACTTTTCTCATTACATATATCCATTTTAACCATATCTTTTGAAAAGAATCCTTAAATATGCTGAGTATTCTTTAAAAAACATTTTTAACTGACACACTGCTTTTATGATTTCAGCTTACAACAGAGTGATGAACATAGTAAATCTCCTCATCTAAGGCATAGGGACAGCTGGTCAAGCACTAAAGGAATTTTGTCACCTCGAGCCCCAAAGCAGCAGCAGCATCGATTGAGTGTAGATGCCAATCTTCAGATTCCTAAAGAGTTGACTCTTGCAAGCAAAAGAGAATTGCTTCAAAAGGTAGTTATTATGATTTGTCCTATGTAGTCATTATTCTCTTTAGTCTTAGTTTAAAAAAAATTACTACTTTTTATTAAAATTAAAATGTTTAATTTCCTTTTGTCATTCCTGTGCAGACGAGTGAACGTTTAGCATCTGGTGAAATTTCACAGGAAGACTTCCTTGTTGTTGTGCATCAAATTCGACAGATATTTCAGTATCAAGAAGGTAAACATAGATGCAATGTACGGGATAGTCCTACAGAAGAAAATAAAGGTGGATTAAAAAAGAAACCTCTCTTATCTGATGCTGAATTAACCTACTATGAACATAAAGCAAAACTGAAAAGGACACAGGTTCAGCATTCATTTCCAAGACTTGATCTCTTAGATCCTGATATTTTTGACTACCCTTTGACTGATGCCTTGTTGTCTGGAATAGAATGTGAGCCATCCAAAAGTAAACATGCAAGTAGGAATAGTGGAGCACAGTTTGACAGAAAAGAACAATTTAGTGAAAGAGCAAGACGTCTTTCTCCTATATCTGGGAGTCGTACTTATGCTGAGAATCTTTCACCCCATGAGGGCCGGAGAAGACATGACGAGCAAGTCTCTGCTAAAGGTAGAAAAAGTTAAATCAGATTATGCCTATTGAATCACAGAGCAGTGAAGGGAAAATGAACAAGCTAAGTGGGGATGGATTTTTATGACTGTTCAGACTACTTGTTTTTTTTCCCATCTATTTTATGTTTTTTCCACCTAAGGAAATGGAAGGGAAGGGAACTAATACTTTTTAAGGCCAGTTGTGTGTCAGGTACTTCACTAGGTTCTTTTATATGTAATTTGATTTCATCCTCACAACAACCCAATGAAATATATTATCCCCATTTTACAGATAGGAAATAAAACTAGAGAGGTTAACTCAGTAGCTCTCAAGGTCAAATAATTAGTAAGTTGAGAGGATTGGGTTTTTTTTTCTTTCACTCAGGTTTGTCTGATGCTAGAGGATATCATTTGTCTGCTGCTTGATGTTGTCTGTCTCTTCCTGCCCCTCTAATATAGTGAGGTTGTTATGTATATCTTTGGATAAACATTTATGTGAATATAGAAACGATTTTGAGATAATTTGATATAAATTTGGATTTAGTGAAAATAATTTTTTTTCTTCTTAAAAGGTGTGCGAGAAGAACAGAGATCGCCATTCAATGATCGATTTCCACTTAAGCGACCTCGATATGAAGATTCAGATAAACCTTTTGTAGATAGCCCAGCAAGATTTGCCGGTCTAGATACAAATCAGCGACTTACGGCTTTAGCTGAAGACAGACCGTTATATGATGGACCTACTAGGCCATCAGTAACGAGAGATGGCCCAACCAAGATGATTTTTGAAGGACCTAATAAATTAAGCCCTAGAATTGATGGACCTCCCACACCAGGTTCTCTTCGGTTTGATGGGTCACCAGGACAAATGGGGGGAGGAGGCCCTTTGAGATTTGAAGGACCACAAGGTCAGCTAGGAGGTGGGTGTCCTTTGAGATTTGAAGGTCCTCCAGGACCAATAGGGACGCCTCTTCGGTTTGAGGGGCCAATTGGTCAAGCAGGAGGAGGTGGTTTTCGGTTTGAAGGTTCCCCTGGTCTGAGGTTTGAGGGATCTGCAGGTGGTTTGCGATTTGAAGGACCAGGGGGCCAGCCTGTGGGTGGTCTAAGGTTTGAGGGACATCGTGGTCAACCTGTAGGTAGTCTAAGGTTTGAAGGACCTCATGGTCAGCCTGTGGGTGGACTTAGATTTGATAATCCCCGAGGTCAGCCTGTAGGTGGACTCAGATTTGAGGGAGGTCATGGTCCATCAGGGGCTGCAATTAGGTTTGATGGACCTCATGGTCAGCCAGGAGGAGGGATCAGATTTGAGGGCCCTTTGCTACAGCAAGGAGTTGGAATGAGGTTCGAGGGCCCCCATGGTCAGTCAGTAGCTGGTCTGAGATTTGAAGGACAACATAATCAACTTGGTGGGAACCTTAGGTTTGAGGGTCCACATGGTCAACCAGGGGTTGGGATCAGGTTTGAAGGACCTTTAGTCCAACAAGGAGGTGGAATGAGGTTTGAGGGTCCTTCTGTACCAGGAAGTGGTCTGAGAATTGAAGGGCCTCTGGGTCAGGGTGGTCCAAGATTTGAAGGTTGTCATGCTTTAAGGTTCGATGGACAGCCAGGCCAGCCATCACTCTTGCCAAGATTTGATGGATTACATGGTCAGCCAGGCCCTAGATTTGAAAGAACTCCTGGCCAGCCAGGCCCACAGAGGTTCGATGGACCACCTGGACAGCAGGTTCAACCAAGATTTGATGGCGTACCTCAAAGATTTGATGGTCCACAACACCAGCAAGCGTCAAGGTTTGATATTCCTCTTGGTCTTCAAGGCACAAGATTTGACAATCATCCTTCACAAAGGCTTGAAGCAGTATCTTTCAATCAGACTGGTCCATATAATGATCCACCTGGCAATGCTTTTAATGCCCCGTCCCAAGGACTACAGTTCCAAAGACATGAACAAATATTTGATTCACCTCAAGGACCAAATTTTAATGGACCACATGGTCCTGGAAACCAGAGTTTTTCAAGTCCCCTTAACAGAGCTTCTGGACACTACTTTGAAGAAAAAAATCTTCAGAGTTCTCAATTTGGAAACTTTGGCAATTTACCTGCTCCAATAACAGTAGGAAATATTCAGGCACCTCAACAGGTAAGTTTGTTGTAGTTGTATCCAACTAAATTATTTTTTAATGTTTTTAAAAGGGTTTGTGGAAGGTTTTCAGAACCTAGTTTACGGTATAGATTGGAAAGATTTTTTTTTTTTTGGTAGAGACAGAGTCTCACTTTATTGCCCTCGTTAGGGTGCCGTGGCATCACACAGCTCACAGCGACCTCCAACTCCTGGGCTTAGGCGATTCTCTTTCTTCAGCCTCCCGAGTAGCTGGGACTACAGGAGCCCGCCACAATGCCTGGCTATTTTTCTGTTTTGCCGTTTGTCCGAGGCCAGGTTTGAACCCGCCACCTTCGGTATACGGGGCCGGCGCCCTACTCGATGAGCCACAGGAGCCGCCCTGGAAAGAATTTTTTAATGTACTCTAAAACTTCACTTTATAGGGAAATAGGATGAGAATCTTTTGGGGATGAAATTGAAACTTAAATCCAAAACTAGTTTTAGCGCTTCTAGGACACAGAATATTTCAGTCATCCTCCTCAATCCCCACTTTTTTGTTTTTGTTTTTGCTTTACCAAAGCTGGTCAACAAGTGTAGAATTGTGTTTCATAGGTCTCTGGTACATTTTAGAACAATTGAGCTCTGATACATTTTAAAGTAGACCCAGAGCTGATTATTTAGACTGTTCTTTGACCTTTAGCCTGAGTTAAATAAGAAAATCAAATTGTTGATGCTTTTATAGTCTGCAGTTTTTGTTTTTTTTTTGTCCTCTCTCCCTACTTTTTATACCCTTTTCAGTCACTCCAAACACAGTAGTTTGATACTAATAATGTCCACACAGCAAACTTGCTACTTGCCTTCCAAGTACAGTCTATTTACCTAAATGTGTATAGTTAACCATTGGTGTTTTTTTTGCATTTGTTCAGCATACATTTTAAAATTCATATTGAAATAACTTTAAAGGGATGTTCATACAATTTGTGATTAACTCATTTAGTTCATTTAGAATTTCTATGTTTGCATACCTGCTGGAATCTACCTGGGCCAAGCTTACATTTTTTTTTAATTAGCTTTTGATACTTTCTTAATAGGACAAATTTATGATAGTAAGATTACGTGGAAGATAATATAAAATAAGTGATTTTTAAAGCACCTTATGAGCATTATTGATAGAAAGT
This sequence comes from Perodicticus potto, assembly GCA_963574655.1. NCBI lineage: Eukaryota > Metazoa > Chordata > Mammalia > Primates > Lorisidae > Perodicticus > Perodicticus potto. Next base: position 2,668 of record CAUYRH010162241.1, on the reverse strand, counting down.
AGTCTTCTGTTCATATTCAATGGTTGGGAAAATAAGTTGGCCTGACTAGTTAGGTTTACTCTGTTGTATGTCCTTGAAAGAAATGATGTTGTTATTAACACATATTCTAGAATGGAACTTTACTTACACTTTATACAGAATTATATATATACAACACTATAAATTCACATGGATACTGAACAAGACTTATAAATGGATATTTATATAGCAATAAAATGCAGAAGTCATGCCTCCCTCTGGACTAAAATACTATTATTTGTATACTAGAACAGTTCTTGCTTCATGACTATTTTATTTGTTAACATTCCCTTTGACATCTTCTATAGTCTCCTTTGTAACCCAACCATAACTGTATTCAATAATGATGGCCAAGCAAGATAATCACTTTGAGTTCAGATTGCTAATTAAAGCAATAATTTTGATACCTGTGGAAAGAGGTCAAGTGTCAGGGATTCTGGCCTCAGCTTTGTTGCTAATTAGCCCCTGTGATCGTATAGAGGTCACATTGCCTTAGCCCCATTACCTTTCTAAATCTTTACTATTTTATCAACCAGGCATTGTGATATCTATGAATATTTTTATGTGATTAGAATGTTAAAGGTTTACTTAGGGAAAGGACATTTTTAAAATCAAGGTTTATCTTAAAGGTTCTGACGGGTGTTGGTCAGCCAGTGGCTTTTGGCCAAGGACAACAATTTTTACCAGTTCATCCACAAAATCCTGGAGCATTTGTTCAGAATCCTTCAGGTAAGCACTTTCTGAACGTTGTTTTTCAAAAGACAGTTACTGTTTTGTTGAATAGCTAACTTTGTCAATTTTAGAAAATGATAGTTTTCAGAGGATGTACTTTAGAGAACTTTAATTTGGCTAAAATGTTTTTATTCCTATTTTAAGTTCATTTACATTGTTGCTGATTTGTATTTACATTAGCCCTCTTTATTGCTAGAGATGGTTAGCAGGACTTGTAGACCAAAAGAAAGAGGGAAGGAAACCTACTGGGTGGAAGCTGGGAGGTAGGGTGGCACATGTGATGTGCATTGTTGCTGTAGAATGAAATAAATGACATACCTCAGAAATCTCAGTTATTTGGTATTTTGAGATTATGTTTTGTATGTGTATGTTATGACACAGTAAACATTTATTAAGTGAATACTGGGGAACACTGCTTTACAAAGTGGATTCATTTGTATGTTTTTTTATTGGTACTCAAATAGAAAAAAACTGATTTCCCAGCCAGGTCTCTGATGAGCATCTTTGTTACTACAGGGTGAGATGTAACTAACAATGCTGGATGTAAGAGCTTTAAAAATGAACTTTAGTTTTATTATTTGGTAAATAGAAAGTATGTAAATTATGGTGATTTGTTACATAACTATAAAGTTAATATATTGAGAACTAGCCTAACCAAATAGTAGTGCTACTTTATTAAATTTCTGAATTTTTAAAACAGCCATTTTCAGAAATGTGCTTTGTATAGCATTCAATTATTCAGTTTACAAATTTTGGAAGTTTTCCAAAACTTAGAAAGTTTAGATGAGTCCTAGCAAAGCTCTCTTTTATGCATTAGTTCTTAAATTGTGTTATCTCAAGAAATTTATTCAATTAACTTGAAAGCTTTTTACTTTTAATTTCTAGATGGACAATTAGGATCAATTAGTATTTGTTAGATTTTTTTGTTATCACTATAATGAAAAGGGAAGAATTTGGGATCTTTATGCTGTCACTTAATAGGGGGCATGGTTTAAGGGAGTATCCTCCCTGTGATTCAGTTTCTTCCTCTGTAAACAGGATATGGTAGTATCAGTATTATTAGCCAGGGATTTTTTGGTTCTAAGAGAATTAAATGAGATAGTTTATATTTTCCTTTAGAACTCAAGTTTTTTTGTTGAGTAGAAGATTTGCCGTACTAAGGTTAGTGGTGTGAGATAGAGTATAAAATCTATAAAAACTATAGATTTTATTTTTCCATTTACAACCTTGGGTATATACACATACATACATAGCAAACACACACATATATACACACCCACACACACACACACACACACACACACACACACACACACACACACACACACATATATATATATAGGGCATAGTAGTGTCATAGAAGAAATCACATCTTATTCCTTATTCCCTTGGGTTGAAGTTCTGCTTATGAGAGGTGTAAATAGTATGCTATATTCAGCTTCTCTCTTCAAGGTTCTTTCATTTGAAAGTAAAATTGTCTTTTTCCCAATAATAAATATAGTCATGTTCATTTATTCTTTCAGACCTACATTGATCATTTACTGTATGCTAGACATTGTGTGAGGATGAATTTAATAAGGTTATCCTTCAAAGAGCTTTATAGTGTAGCAGATCTATTGATTTTTATTTTATTGTTTTTGGTTGAATAAATACTGTGTAGTGTATGTAATGGTCTTGATCACTGAACTTGGCTGTCCTCAGACATATGAATAGCTGATTATATCTCTTAGATATATAAGCAGCAAATTCTAATAGAATGTAAATGTTAAGAGTAGTGTCTGGGCTCAGCGCCTGTGGCTCAATGGGCTAAGGCGCCAGCCACGTACACCTGAGCTGGTGGGTTCGAATCCAGCCCGGGCCCACCAAACAACAATGACGGCTGCAACCAAAAAATGGCGGGGCGTTGTGGCGGGCGCCT